>JAUMHH010003294.1:0-11459 GCA_032359455.1 Chlamys rubida
TCTCCGCTAGCTTTATTAGATACCAAGTCATATGCACCCATGGTAACCGGCAAAACAATCCTTTTACAGTAAACGATTATAATCGCGAGTAGCAGGTTTTCGTTCCGACTAACGGCAACGATCATAGTTGCGTGTAGCGGCCTAAGGGTTAATTATTTAATATTCTAGAGACGGTGGCCAGTCTAGACATTTCCCTTCAGACTCAATTAGGACTGTATGGTGTTTCGTAATTTTCAAATTTAAATCTTCTCTTTTGCGGGTCGAATTTCGGACAATGTATTAAATATTAGTTGTAATTGATCAGTTGACTTTGTCATTCATTCTCTGCCAAACGAGTCTGCTACTGAATTCAAAGAAATTCAGCCCTGTCATGATATGCAAACTACCTGAAATTCATACTACAATTGTGATTCAAAACAAAAATCAAAGTATTAAGTTCAAAATAATTTCTTTTTTCTACGTGTACTTTATATAATATTCAATTATTCTGTTCGTCTTTGAATCTATTTTGTATTTAGAGCAAGGCGATCAAAAATAACAGTCATGTTTGAATAAGATTTGCATAAATCTCGAGTTGATGTCTTTAAGGAAATTGTGTAATTAAATTATCATGTTTGAAATTGGACCTGGTCTACAGTGGTTCATCGTTTCTATGAATTATGTGGTGTATATAATTATTTAGACTAAAGAATAATGAATGGAATTTTCATGTCATTTCCATATTTGTGATTTGGAAGTTTATCTGATAGAAGGGTCTGCGTAGGTAACTTTGTCAGATAATAACGTAAATGGTCGTGCGTACATACACCTTCTGTGGGATTAGATCGAGGTGGGGGATGAACTAGGGTTTTGTTGGTGAACGAGTCATGGTACATTAATTTATCAAGGATTCCCTGATACGCGAACCTTTAGGACAGTTTTATAGAGTTTGATGAAAAATAACCTGCTGTGGGGCCATAGAGAGCCGTTTTGTTATGAAATTTGCAGTGTAATTGTGCGCAAAGGTTGTTTTTGTCAGCCTCCCTAGGTGTGAACAGCCTGAAATATTTAAGATAGTTGTTGAACCTGAAAATCCACATCGGGCAAGACATTACTTTTCTTACAACTTTTTATATGTTTATAACGTGTAGTTACATTTATCTGGTAGCTAATCTAGCTAAAATTGATCAACTGAATAAGTCACAGTTCAAATAGACAAATTCACAGACATTTGTTGTTAACTTGATGTGAAATTTACAAAATTTGTTAATTAAATAAGGTCTCCGGCTCTACAGTATCTATTTGAGTACAAAATGTTGACCTTTCAATCCGCCTGTTTGCTTTGCGGAATGGACAGAATAATTAACTTTCAAAATATTTGTCAGCCAAGAAAACATGGCTTAAATTAGCATCTGTATCTGGATGTTCCCAGGGTGTGTACTACCGTCCCAGTATCAACAGACCCGAGAGCTACGATCCCTTGGGTCAATATTGGGAATGAAAATGGGAACATTGGGACCATTTCCTTCTACTGTTGATTTTCAGTGTTTACCAAATCTTAGAAATACCAATACGATAAGAATGGACATAAATTGTGTGTGGATTGTCCTTATGTGGTTTATTGGTCCTTGTTCACTGCCAATACGGTGTAAATCCCTCCAAGTATACCCGTAAAAGGTCTTTGTATTTGCTGAACTTTTTAGGGCTACCTCAATAATTCTTCTCGAAAAGTAAATACGGAAATTTTGCCCGTCATTCCAGCTACCGAACACTTCAAACCTATTTTCTGTTTGGAGATTAGAAAATTGAGCAAACATATATACGTTCTAAAAATTCATAAATATGAAGAAACGTGAAATATTCCTACTAAATTTTTTGACTAGATGGTATCCGATAAAATTTGTTTAATGTTTCATTTTTCATTAAGATAGTTCACACAAGCTTTAATTTTTTTTTTTAACTCATTGACCCCTGAAATTTCATAATGAACTATTCCAACCTTTGAATTGGGAGGGTTCAAATGTGTCTTCAGGGGTGAATGAGTTAAAGTATTTTTGTGTGGGTAAGTGAAAGTTAAGTCTTCTGATAAGATGTTCACACAGTGCCCTTGGGTATCCCAACAGTATAGACATCCGTTTTGTACAGGATTAGGGACGTTTGTGGACTCACAGATGAGTGACAATTGGTTTGATATGACCATTTTATGGTAACACTGATCCTGGTGTTAAGGGGTTATTTGTGTAGAATTACAGGCTCAGTTCCTTGGTAAATGGGTGTCTATGTCCCCCACAATGGTAGGAGGTGATAGTGAAAATGGACACCACACCTGGACAAAAGATGGTCAGTTTATAGGGTAAGGCTATCCTCCACTGACCACACCAGAGCTTCACAGGTGTGTGGACACTTACTCAGCACTATAACTGACCAGAGAAATCAGAGAGGTCCGAGAGGTCTTAAAACTACCTGATACTGTGATCAGGCCAAAATACACAAATAAAAACAGCAGAAATGACAAGCATAGGATATTTGAGATTGTGAGCAAGTAAAAGTTTAAATGGAGGGTGTAGAGTAAGACTCGGGTGTTGCTCATATACGTACAAATGTCTTCTCCTGTTCTGGCTGAACTATTTTGAACCTTTCCAATGTAATTATTAACAATGGCCTAATCACCTGGAGCTTGGGGAACCAGGGCCAAAAGAAACAGATACCGCTGATAGCTGATGTCCAGTCATGGTGTTACTAGCTAAGAGACAGAATCTTGACCAGCTCCTGACCTCGGGTAATAGACAGTGAGATGTATAGACCATGATTTAAAGTGGATGGTCACTGATGGAAAATAAAGATGGTGTGACTGGTTGGTGGGGCAATTAACTGTTGGAATGTTTGTCGAGTAATTGTATATAGTGAATCCTACATGGATACATCATAGACAACTTTCAAGAATATTTCTGTCTCTGTGAAATACAAGTTAAACTCTCAAACGTTAAAGTTTGTTTCGTTTTAAATTTCTGATCATTGAGGCCCCTATCATGACGTCTCCATCGTCTACATTGGGTATGCTCCGTGGTATTCAATTTTGATGCCATTTTTTTTTTTTGCCAATTTAACATTTTACCGTTTTCAATTTTTTCAACCCATATATAGTTATACATGCAAAATCTCTAAATGCATCGTCCATAAAATAAGTAAAATTATAATGGTATATCTTATCATGGATATTGGACAATGTTGGCATTGTTGCTGACATTGGGCTAGGCTGACCTGTGGTAAAGCCGAACTGACCTCACAGGCCGAGATCCAGATTGGTTTACTGATCAGCTTAAGCTATTTACACATTACATAAGGAGGGATGAGGTTGGTGTAGGGACCTCATGGTTCCCCTGTCACCCGTCCAACTATGCCTGTCCTGTTCGTGGTCAGCCTGCCAGCTATATATGCCTGTCCTCATAACGCGGCGCCAGGCCGCCCCTCTAGTCTAAAGCAGGATTATCCCCACTTTGATAACGGTTATAGGTAAAATTAGCCTCCAGTCTTACGTAATACTAGTAATCTCATAATTTTGTCAAGTCATCTTGTAGTGGATTAAAAATATGTTTAATAATAATCAGGTATGTGGGAATCTTAAAATTTGCAAGTTGCATAAAGAAAACATTAGTCATTGTCACAGAAGTTAGAATATGTTTTATGCTGCATGTTTAAACATTCCACATAAATATTTTTTTTTTTTTTTTTTAATTTGTGACAGCAGATGCATGACAGCTTTGGGAGGGGGGGAGCTGGAAAATAAATAGCCCCACCCTCCCGTTCCCTACAGGTCATGTGACCCTGGGTGTGTGACTTTCCTGTTATATGACATTCTTGGCTCCAGGTATGACATTGTTGGCGGGAGGTCTGCACATCCTAGTTACCCCGGTACAATGTTAGAGGATAAGGATGAGAACAGACAATGGCCATCAACCCTCACAAACCACCAATAAACCGGTACAATGTTAGAGGATAAGGATGAGAACAGACAACGGCCATAAACCCTCACAAACCACCAATAAACCGGGACTCCACTGACCTAGAACAGCGAGTGAACGGGGATGTTTTGGGGTGTTAGGTTGGGAAAACTATAATTTGTGATCCAAGCTCCTTAGGGTGGGGGTATCACCAAGTACAGACTTTATGAGGTAGTAATAGAGACATTAGGTAATGTAGCAATAATTTTACAATTTAAATCCGGAACTAAACAGCCAGTATAGGTGGTGTTTTATATTTAGTAAATACCTGTCTGCAGTTTTTCCTTGAATGAAATCCTGTTTCAAAGGAAATAATTCATTCTTTTGATGATTTTTTTGGATTACATTTAAGAAAAATGGTTCTATTTTCTTTTTACCCTTGGCTGTCTTGTTGACTATATTTACAAAGTAAGGCATGCAGTTGGGTGTACATGTTTGTCAAATTTAACTCGTTAGATATTTTTAATCATTTTTCAAAAGGAATCCACCTGATTTGATGTGATAGTAGTCTATAAATCTAGTGATTGGTGACAGGAGCTCAATGGCGATTACTGACCGACATTGAAGGGTTGTAAACAGAGCAGCTTGGTCTAATTATGTCTAAACAGGTAGAGAATTACAACAGCTAATGATCAGCGTTACTCGTAGGACAAATCTAATTTAAAAAGCCTAAGCAGGCAAGACGTACATGCCAAGTTTGTAAACATGCGGAAATGTACATGTTCCGTCCTGTTTATCTATCGGAACGACAAAGCAAAGATCTTATCGTCGTAATAAGGACACGCAATTGATTCCCACTTTATCTACCGCACAATCTTTTTGATTTTTTTCGTCTCGTACGGTCATGTAAGTTATGATATCCGATATTTGTTACGATTTGTAAAAATCTCGTGACAACATCTTCGAGCTGGGTCATTGTAGTAGGCAAGATTCCAACTAGATCGAGAAAAAAAAGCTACAATAATTGTGGTCACAAATTGGGTTATAATCCCTAAACTAAAACCTAAGCGATACCTGATTTTGTAACAAACTTGGCACACATTGATGTTTTACACGAAAAAAATCCAGAATGCTTTGACCCAGTCGGGGAATTGGAGCACTTGGGATCAGGGCTGACATTGTCAGGGTTGATGTTATCTCTGTGTGTTTGTCATCAGCTGGTTAAGTTTTTACATCAATAGTTATATATATAAGTATGACAATATACTGGTGTAATACCTCACCAAGTCAAGAAGTAGCACTCCCAGACCCATATCACTGGTATGGGAAATTTGTATTGATATATATATACATATACTGAATCATAGAATCCAGAACAGGGAGGACTGTGAGGTACTTACTGTCTATAGATATTACCTACATGAGGGTAGGTTAGTCGGGTCTGTGAGGGTCTTGTAGACTATTTCCATTAGATATATAGCTAACATTAACCCATTCACCCCTGAAGACACATTTGAACTCTTCCAATTCAAAGGTTGGAATAGTTCATTATGATATTTCAGGGGTGCATGAGTTAATTACTTCCTATCTTAATTCTACTGTAGCAGAGTGTACTCAGTAGACATGGAAGCTACATATATCTACTACACTTGTGTCCAATCATGACATTTATACAAGGAAGTAAGTCTATACACAAAACATTTGCTGATCTCTTGGTTTGGGTATGACAGTTACCATATTGTCCTAACCATGATTAACTAATGATCAATGCCAACAAACTCCTTGTTGTGTGAGGGAGCGGCTATCAACAGATGGATTACTACACCCTCGATCTCCTGTGAGCCTGCAGATAATGTCATCACCCCAGATACACATATAGCACCCACAACCTAGGACAGACTTACAATATATAGTATTGTACAGCTTCTTATTGTATCCCTCCCAGTGATAACACACACACAGGAGGCTGGACAGCTTGGTCAATTTCTTGTCTATGGACTTGAGCAAGTCTATTGTTGTAGACTTGCTCAAGTCAATATATAGTCTGGTAGTCATGGAGACTGATATAGCCAGTGTAATCCAGGTGCTAAACATGGCTGATATACACCTTGTGTGTTGATACATGCAGTTAGTGCCTTGATGCAAACATTGAAGTATCTCTCAGAATGTATAGTATTTTGAAGCAGAGATTTTTCATTGGTTTAAGATTTGTTGTAGTTACATTGCGGTTATACAGTCTCTGAGAACATATTATGATTATAATGGTAAAAATGTCCTGGTGTCTATTTGTTCAACTTTTGAATTGCGATTTTTGAAAAACTAGATGAAAATTAATGAATTTGTCTGTGTTACCTCAGTTGTTTGGGATCAGAGATAAGTTTGAATATTTGAATCTCTGTTTATAAAAATTGAGTAGGTAAATTTATTTTAGACATGTAGAAATTAAAAAGTTTGCTTCAAATTGTCATTAAAGTAATGAGACTTTTATAAAAGTAGTTCTGGCTGTTTTATTAATTCTACATCCCTGTTGTTGTTTACATGTTTGGATTAACAGCTGTTTAATTTATTTATGTATAAAACACATGATTGATGTGTTTCTCTTCACACTAAACTGCAGTGTTAAACCTGAATGAATGTGATGCCTCCGAACATTTAGCTGAAACTCGTCATTCAGGTTTGTTTATTTGAACACAATGTAAGTTAATCTTGTGTGGTTTAAAATGTTTTAAAGATAAAAAAAAAATTTGTTTAAACTTTAATTCTTAAGTAAGTGTCTACTGAATAGATGTATTTAGGATTTTGAAATCTTTCCAGAAAAAAACAATCCCATTAAACTTTTAAATGAATCGACTGGTTGAGATGTGTGGGTTATTTTGTGCGATCTGAGTCGATCCATCTCCATTTGGTGTAGTTATATGTATGTTAGGACCTGTTTAGTCTCACGGCCATTGACTACCTGTAACAGACAGTTACCACATGTATACTGACGCCATAGAATTACAAAATGTCAAGTCAATATCGTTCAATTCAACTTGTAACTCCATGTATCACCCATCATGAGGTCGCTTTATCTGAATTCGGTGCAGTACATATATAACATAAATAAATAATGAAAGGAATCATTTGGGTGCAAGGAGCTAAATGTTAATGGTTTAATAGCAGTTTGGGCCTTAATTTCAGTTATCGTTCCTTATAAAAGATCACTTGTACACTCTGAGAGGTGTAGTCCAATACAGATAGTTGAACTAGAGCAGTGTTTGGGATACTGGTTATAGTTTATAGGACTCAAAAACTCCTGGTTTAGTTGTACTAATTCTTAAAGTCTGATCCAGAATTCCATGCTTAGCAGTACTACTTCAGAAAGTCTTGCTAGTAGCTTTATGTCAAAATTCCTTGTTAAGCAGTACTACTCTAGAAAATCTGGCAGGCAATACTTATCCAGAACTCTGTGCTCAACAGTACTACTTTATGAAGTCTGGCTTGCAGCAATACTCCAGAAAGTCTGGCTGCCAGCAATACTCCAGAAAGTCTGGCTTGCAGCAATACTCCAGAAAGTCTGGCTTGCAGCAATACTCCAGAAAGTCTGGCTCAGAGCACTACTCCATAAAGTCTGGCTAGTAGCAATACTCCAGAACTCCTTACTTAGCAGAACTATTCCAAAAACGTTTCTCAAGAACTCCTTGTCAACCTGTGACCTCTGAGGTGGGAGTTGCCACTTGTACATTATCGGTTAAGTAGCTCCCATTTGGCCGGAGCTGTCATCATGTCGTTGGAAGTTCAGTAAATATTTGTACCTAAATCCACACATACATAGTCCTGTAGCCTCTGAAATAGGGAGCCCACTAACCAAACTTGACCGAGAAATAGACACCTTCATCTATACAAGTTTGACCCACTGGTCATTATGGTGTTTAGGGATTGGGCAGTTTGTATAAATGCATATATTTAAGAAATCACAACACACTTATTGTTAGTGGTAGAATACAAAGTGTTAGATGGATGTTTGGAAACAATTTACACCAAATGCCACTTCGTGTGAATGACATAAAAACCCCAAACTCCTTGTAAATCTGAGAAAGGAATTCCTGAACAGCTTAGGTAACCGCTACGTCTAGATCGGTGTGTTGATCCGAAATCGTCTGATATTGGACCTACATGTCAATATTTAGTTCTAAGGCGGGCTCCATACTGGCGCATCGGAAATAGTTCAAAAATATTGGTACAACAGTTCATCAAAAGAAACTGCTGATGAATGGAAGTGAATAGCTAACTCTTGTTTTCAATTCAGTGGCATATTTCCTTTATAAGTTCAATTGATTTTGAATTGGGCCCGTTTTGTGTGTTATTGGGTGTCGTTGGTCGACGTGGGTGTCGGGTTGGTGTGTCAACACCTTCGTGTCAAGTGTGTATTGGTCAAAACTATACCAAGGTACAGCTTGGACCCATTGATGTTCCTGACAGTTTACATAGTGCTGGCTTTCAGTATCACTTTTGAAACCTTATACAGTATACATATATACATATTTATATCAGGTTTTCTATAGAAATGGATCAAAATACATTCGGGGGTCAAGGGAGTTAAAAATATGGTAATGAGCTATATCAGATTTGTGGACGCTTTAAACGAGTCTACTGAAGAGGTTTTGGATACATTTTGTGGGATTCTCAATGTTGAAAGTAGTACAGAAGTGTCCGAATCAATTTTCTTTCCATTTTATATGAATAGATAGGATTTAAACCTGGCTAGGTAGGAGTGTATTTAATTGTTACAGACTAGATTTACAGATAGGACACCACCAGATTTTAACTCATTCACCCCTGAAAACACAGTTGAACTCTTCCAATTCAAAGGTTGGAATAATTCGTTATGAAATTTCAGGGGTGAATGAGTAAATATTCCTTAAATTGTAAACATTTGTCCATAGTGACCTCAAACTTTAAGGACAAATGTTGCCTGTTTCAGATTGATGTACGGTATTCCTTATCAGGCGACTTGATAGTGCAAAATATACAAGGGATCAACATTTATTGGCTTTGATTTTCAAAAATGAAATTTTCATAGACAGCAAAAGTTTCAAAAATGAAAGTTTCATAGACAGCAAAAGTGCATGATTTGTAAGTTTTCTGTTTGGAAAAAGGGTACTTCAACCAATCTTGTGTGACATCATCTGTGAGGTTGATATATGGTGAAATAAACTAGTCTGGAAACACACTCCATGTTCAAAGGAAACGCAGTGGTCTCGATGTGATTTATGAACTTGAATCGAGTAGTTTGTTGATATTTTACTGTAGTATGAAGAGAATTCCAAGGTCTGCAGTACTTTACTGGGTGTAGCACGGGAAATGTCAGCAAATTCTGATTATGGTTATTTAACATCAGTAATACGTAATCTTGATTTCTTATATTAGGGGCAATGGTGAGAAAAAAAAAATCATCCGAACATAATTTAGATATTTCCGTACTAGGGATTGAAATATAAGATCAATACATAAACAATAAATGAGGAAAACGTAACAGAATTTGTTGTTATCTCATCTCGTTGGTATTTACGACCCATGTTCTGGGTGTTTTTTGTGTGGTTTAAGTTTGACCTACAGAAAGTACAGTGTTTGTGGTGTACGTGTAGAGTCTGGTACAGGTATAGACCTATCCCCTACCACCCAGACAATGGGAGGATCCCTACAGAGCTGGCGCCCATTGTCATCGTCAAATGCCGGACAATTTTGGTACGTTTCAAGTTTCCCTGTATTGCAATTAAGGGGTTTTATGTAACCAATGATTGAAGCTGTTAGTGTATTGGGTTCGGCACATTGTCCATTTAGACAGTGTAGTGGATGAAACACCTAGAGGACCTAGCTATTGAGGAGATTCGCTCTGGTATTTGATGCCGAAAAACTTAACAAAGGTATATAGAACACTCCTTCAAGGAAAATAAAATGGTTAAGGTTGCATAAAAATATTAGGTATAACAAAAAATGGCGGTAATATATATTAAATTTTATAGCTATCAGGGATCACCTGAGATGCTAACATTTTGAGATTAGAAAAACTGAAAAAAAGGAAATTTAAAAAACTTATTGCATTTGCACAATATTTATCAAAGTCTTCTAATTTAAAAAAAAGAAAAAGGGAAAAAATTCACATTCACACTACTATTAAAAATAGAAAACTCCAGAGAATTCCAAATTTCAACAGACAAAATTACTGGTATTTTTAATAATATTTGCAAAGTATTTTTTATCAAGATCACAGGTGCAGCATCATGGAGTAAGCTTTTCTGAAAGTTAGTTTCTTTGTAAATTTTCTTGTCAGTAGTTTTCAGTAATGTTTTTTGTCAGCTTGAGAAGATGCCAATGGTGAAGATATAGAATAATTTCTTTAACCATACAATTACCTAGCTTACAAGGAAATCATTCTGACTTGACTTAAATAATTAGGATGAATGTCTAAAAGTTGATGTCAGTAATTGATCTGAGAGAGATGATATGTTCCCAGTGTAAGGGTTAAAGTTGTACCTATCTATAGGGGGATAGTGATACACTCCAGCTGGTGTATATATTATATACAAACACATCTACAGGATCATTAGTCTCCACTTGTCTGGTCAGACAGGCTAGGGGAGATGGTCAGTCTGGGGCAGAGTGTGGATGGTCAGTACCACCCTCTTACTGGTCATGGAGGTGGGGGATGGGTGTAACGGTCAGTCTGGGGCAGAGTGAGGATGGTCAGTACCACCATCTTACTGGTCATGGAGGTGGGGGATGGGTGTAACGGTCAGTCTGGGGCAGAGTGAAGATGGTCAGTACCACCCTCTTACTAGTCATGGAGACAGGGGATGGGTGCACCGGTCAGTCATTAACAGGCTAAGGTTGGTGAGAGGGGGGTTGTTATGGTCAAAGTCAACAACAGCAACAGAAGATTGGTCAGTTTCAGTGTAGCAGAACACACAGGTTTAACCGAAAAAATAGTAAGGGTGTATTGTTGACAGCCTCAGATAACTTACCTACACACAGTCATGCAAATAAAGACAAGGAATGTTAATTTGATTTATTTGTATAGTATCCAGAAAATAAACTCTTTCACCCTCAAGCATGAAATAATTGTACAAAAAATGAATATATTATGGAAGTAGAAGAGAGTAGATGTTGATTGAGATAGGCTGATGATGTGAGGCCTGGAGGTCCCACAGTTTGGGGCTGTCTGACATGTTAGATATCATCAGGTGATCTACTCTCCCCAGGGTACACTGTAATACACACTGACTAATATGTATGATACACTGTGACCCCACACATGTGTACTGATGAAAGGGTCCCAATGTCATCCCAGGTCAGAGCAGGACCATCCCTGCTGGTTAGGTCATTGTCTGGGAGGGCAGGACTGGCAGCCCCTGCTGGTTATCATTGTCTGGGAGGGCAGGACCATCCCTGCTGGTTAGGTCATTGTCTGGGAGGGCAGGACTGGCCCTTGCTGGTTAGGTCATTGTCTGGGAGGGCAGGACTGGCCCCTGCTGGTTAGGTCATTGTCTGGGAGGGCAG
>JAUMHH010003305.1:0-11458 GCA_032359455.1 Chlamys rubida
ACATATAATTACGCGTAATTCTTGTATAATCAAGGAAGTACATGTAGTTAATGATTTCAAAATTTTCTCTGATGAGTGGGAAAACCATGGATATTTTTGCAGCCATCTGATCATTCCTGGGATAGGTATATAATACAAGAGGACAACAAGGCCAGCGTCGCTCACCTGGTTCTTTCAAGGCTAAATGTACAAGACAAACAATGGAAAGATTTCGCTAACTTGAGACTACGGCGGCCATCCAAGATTTCTTGATGACCCGAAAAAATAAAATATTAAAACCTGGTGCAGACAATAACCGGGATATTTGAACGACGTTCGATTAAAGTTGATCTAGTGGAATTGAGATGTAAATATCTCAGCCAGTCTGAGGCCAAGGCGGCCATCTTGGATTTCAAATCAGCCTGAACAATAACAACGGGGATACGTTATGAAATGAGATCTGTCACTCTTTTGCTATAGGTCCTTGAGGATGGTCATTGTATTGTTGTTTACGTTTTTATTGTGCGCTCAAGTATTTTTTTGAAACAGACCTTTATAATTAGTAGCTTGACACGAAAATGAACATTAAGTTTTGTTTTGTTTGTTAGGGAGGTAACGTCCTCACAACAGCCAGGGTCATATATGGACGGTAAAAATAAAGATATCATCTATTTATTCCGATCGAGGTACGACGAATTTCTACGTTTGAAATAATTTGTCCCGTTGGAAGATGCAACGTAATTTTCAATTACAAAATGCCTGTTTTGTTCTATCAGTAAAGTATATCGTTGCAATCAATATATGTTTTAATCAATTTCCGAACAGGTATTTTTGACAAAGGATAAAATTTGAGACTAATTTATTAAGTAGTGTTCACAATGCCAAAGTTTCACAAACGTTTCTTAAACTGTTTCATAGCAAAGTGTTAATGGAGTTGAGAAAAATCTTAGATAAAGATTTTTGTCTTTATTTCCGTATGACTTTCCTGTGAAATATCTGAAAATAAAGGATTTTTCTAAGGAACGTGCGTCAAACTGATAGGTCGATAAAACCCCACAATAGCTAAGTGTGAAAGTGAATAGTTTTATCAATTTTCCATCCATTATGTATTTTATCGTTTCGGACACCTGTTAGGTTAATTTGACGTAACAAGGAAGCCATAGACGTGAAGTATAAACTCACAGTTATATCATATGTATGACTTCTAATGCGTCATGTTACAGATTAAGGGTCACCTGTTGAGAAAGGATAACCCATGTAAATATAACAACAAACAGTTGGATAACTTGTCTAAATATCAGTAGTTTTGTATTGAATATGAAGTACACAACGATATATGGCACAGCGAGAAAGGTAGTTGAGCTTGTGACACATCTAACATCACCTACATTTGCATAATACATGTACATGGAACTGCATGAATCAATGGAAATGAGACATTGCACTCACACCAACGAATACCCTGTTTTACCAGCTTCCGGTTTATACCGGAAGTCACATCAATGAACACTTCCGTTTTGATTGTTTTTATATATATCCTGTCTTAACGCAATAGTTAGAACAGTTTTGTTCAAGGTCAATAATAACTGCCTGCGTCTCGAGATCGAGACGTTTGTGTCAAAAGCACTTCCATAGTATATATAAGGCCAAATACTGCTTCAACGAAAGAAGGCAAACATTTTGTCACTTCAATCTTTTTCGAAGTTTCCTTATCTCGATTGTGAATTACCGAACGAGTCTTAACTGATGAGATTCCACTTTTAAAATATTTGCTTTTGTAACAGTATCGCCATTATAAACAATCGCATTATATTTTCGGGTTTAGTTTATCACATATTGTTGATATAATACTTTGTCAGAGAGATTCTGATGACGTCACACTCATTTCACTAGAGGATAGTTCCCCGCCAAAGTCATTCACCTGCCCGACACCTGTCCAGCTCTGAAGAAGGTCACTAAAGTCGGGTGGATGGGAAGAATTTAACATATTTCCACCATTATTGACACGTGGGTCTGTTGGACGCTCTGCTCCGGGTTCCCGCCAAAACGAATCTGGCAGCTTCCTTTGATTCATCGGCATAATTTCCTCGATCTTTTTTACATCCTGTTTCATTCGTTTCAGTTTTTTCGCTTTTAACTTTCCGTCAACAAGAAACTGCCGGAGTCCGTATTCAAACAAATCGTTAAGTGGACCTAGTCCGATCTTGGCGTCCATTTTCCCCGTGAACTTTTTGCCATTATCTAGATTAGGGGACTTTCTAGATTTACTGTCCACATTTTCCCCCTGAGCTATCCTCAGAAGATCGGCATAGTATAGTTCCCGACCAGACTTGGTCGTTAACCACTTATCTTCATATATATCACACGAATCCTCATCTTTTTTCTTACCGAAGTATTTCTGAATATCGGTGTTCACCATTTCTGCAAAACTAAGCAGACGCTGCGTCACATTCGGTGGTTCCTCAGTGATCACGTGCATGTATGAATCGTCATCCATGAAGTCCTCCGAGTAGTGCGAATCGTGATCGCTGAAATCATCATCATCCATCTCCTCGCCGAAGCTGTCCTCCGTTGCCGTGATCGGCTTGGCTATGGGTTTTATAGTACTCTTTATGACAGACGTGGCCCCGAAGTCGTGGGCATGAAGCGGAGAGATTCTGGCTCCGTGAATAGCAGCCATTGTATCTTTGTCGTGCATGGTGGCAGGGTCAGCAGCAATCAACATCCGGGCTTATGGGCTGGCAAGAGCGACTCATGGCTCCGGAACGGCTATCTGTAGATGATAGAGATAAAGCATGTTATACTGTGATCTATAGATGTTACTTATGTAGAAATATCACTTATACTAATGTAGAAATATAACTTATAATAATGATATATGCCTTAGAAAAAAAATCATTAGTTATAGATGTAAATCATTATATTTTAAACGAGTAACTTGTTATAATGTGCTTAAGAGATGTAATCTGCCATTATCTAATTTTAAATTATTATCACGTACATAATTTATACAGTTGGCTTGAGAACGTTTTCATGAATGGCAATAATATGTCCTTATACGCTTATCGAAATTGATGTGAAACAAAATTTTCAAAAAGCATCGAAAAAAGGAAGGTAGTGACATATGTAATTAGTCTTGAAACCAAAAGTATTTGAACATTGTAATATAAACATGTTATCCTTAGTAGCACGGACCAGTGTGAATGATATGCATTGTGCATGGTATCAAAGTCGTCTTACTAGCTTCGGCTAGAGGGAATTTCAATGTGGCTTAGTGGTAGAGCGTCGACTCATATAGACCATTGAAGCCTAAGAACGTTTGCTTGTTGATGAATTGAATGATACTTAATGCAAATAGTTTCAGAATATCAGTTTTATAATCAAATCCATCCAAATCACTGTTATTTTGACTGTAGAATAACAGCCCGCGGTATAAAAATGATATTATTCATTGGTCCACCTTTATCATAAACCATGCCTAAGGACTTTTGCTTGTTAGCTAGGTTGGGTGCTAGTATTTAATAACACTGACTGATATACTCCCATGTTACCATGTCTGTAACAAAAACAGATTGTGATTTTCTTCATTATGTATCCGTTAATTCGAAAAAATGATTTTCAGTCCGGAAGTATGACCTAGTTCTCATGTCGAATGTGTTCGGTACAAATCCTTCTCGTTTTGATTATAAAAAGCAAGTCATAGTGGCAGTATTTAGGTAAATCCTGTGACCATATGGAACGGATTATATGTGATCACGTTATCTGCCCGTGTTTCTGGAAGTCTATAGAGCGATTGACAACGTGTGTTTTACCCATTCCCTCTGACAAACCCATGGTACGCCTTCACGTATGTGACCTCTCCTGATAACCCTGTGATTGAAGTACTCATCTTGATAACCCTGCACGTGTTCGCCAACCCTAGGCGACCCCGCACGTGAACTGGCCTTCTACGTGTCACCCCCGTACCTTGATCAACCTTGCACCTGTTCGTCCACCCTTTTGTTTACGTTTAGTTACCACCCTTTTGTTTACGTTTAGTTACCGCCCTTTTGCTTACGTTTAGTTACCACCGTTTTGTTTACGTTTAGTTACCACCCTTTTGTTTACGTTTAGTTACCACCCTTTTGTTTACGTTTAGTTACCACCCTTTTGTTTACGTTTAGTTACCACCTTTTTGTTTACGTTTAGTTACCACCCTTTTGTTTACGTTTAGTTACCACCCTTGCCTATGCTGAACACAACCTCCTCACCCCGATGCTCTTGCACCCTTGCTAACCTTGTTCGCGAGCTACTCTTCCCGGTAACCCTTTATGTGGTTGCGAATCCATGAGCTTCTCCTCCTCACGATAACCTTGTATGAGGAAACCTCTAGACAGCTCATTGTCGTATATTTTACTAAATTAACCTTCTCCTTCTTGATCATCAGTATTAAAAACACAAAAATGTAGGTTGATTTCATTATATTTTCGAACCGTAATCTCGATTTGTTTCCTGTTAAATGTGAGCAAGGATAGAGTCAAGACGACATTGGGGATAGTACTCAACCACATTTGCCTTGTCAACTTATCTGATCTGGCTCGAAGTACCAGATCCGAGTATCCTACCTGGCATTGGTAAATGATAACATAACTACATTCCATCTTTGAAAAAAACTCGTTGGTTTCTGTAAAAACGAATAATTATAAAGCTACAACTGGAATGGTTGGTCTTTTGTGACTAAATGAGTACTTAAATATTGAAATAGGTTTCAAATAACTTGTTCTTAATCAGTCTTTCCTAGAGGCTTATGGTAAGGAGGTAAACGTCCTTTTGAGCTTGTTTAAGTTTTTGAACTTGTTCCTACTTCCAATGTTTTTCGTCAGTAAAGGTGTTTAGTATAAACTTGACATAAAACCTACAGTGTAATACACTTGGTCTTCAATTGACCGTTGTCTTAGTACAAACTCGACCACATGAGCATATTGGAATAAAATCATGATGTATTTGCAATACAAAAGAAATATGTTAGTAGCATTGTTGAATGTCGTATACAGTGATGAGCATCTTATTGTCAGAAAACATCGATTCGGACACAAGTACACGATCTATAAAATGACATATTAGAAAAACTAGAATCTGGGTAGTCCCGAGAATCTGTAAAATGACACTCCGGAATCCCTCTGGATTACAGGATGACAATTGTTATTAGATCTACCATGACGTGTGTTATCCGGAGACCTTCGGTATCTATTCTCCTCCTAATCCGGGAGGTAATAAGGGGTTCGTGTGTCCTAGATAAGGTGCTCTGACACTAGTGATTGACGGAGCCAGATCAAGACCCCATCATCGAACACCATACAAACTATACGACAATGTCACCAGCTATAGACCAACTGAGAGTGTTCAATAAAAGTACGCGAAACGTTTCCAGCCTTAAACGTTTCCGCGACGTAATGGTTTCGGATAAAACTAGCTCAAAGTTACATGTTTTACGTTTTAAGTTTTAAACCCGGACGATTTGTTCGTATTTTCCATTATTAACTAACTGATGTACAGAAAGTTTCTGTTAACCTTAGGTTAAGTACATATTTGGCTAACAAATTGACATCAAATAGAGTTGATAAAAGCTTATGAAAACATAACATCAGCTCCTGTATAATTCTTAGATTTTTTGCTTTTTTAATTATTTATTGGACCTATATTTTGCGCAAATGAATCGATAGCAAAAGTAGCTCATTACAGTCCACGCGATGCTGTTTTCCCTCTCGGTCTAACTAAGGAATAACTAGGATGGTTGGGGCGGTATATATCCTGCAAAGCATTTTTCAATTTTGAAACGTAATAAATGTATAAAATAAATGTATATATATACAGTAATGGATCATATAAAAACTATTTTAATAATTTTGATATTGAAATATACACAAATAGAACATGAGTGACACTAACGTGTAGGTATGAATGTGCACTCAACTTTAAAAGCTTGTATATATCGTTTGCCTTTTCTGTATCACAACTTGTCATCCGAGATTTCGACAACAAATGCCTTGACACCACGGCTTTTGACTACATACACTGTTCTATAGATTGGGGATATGTAATAAGCGGACGGGAAACCTGGAGCCCACTGGCCAGTGTGCTGCCATGCAAGATAGGCCTTTATTATTAAATGGACTTTGGCCAAATGTGTGTATATTTGTGTGGGGGAGAGAAACGTTTTGAGTTATATAGTATGATGCCTTATCTCGCAGCTTATCACACGATTTATCACACGTGAAAGATAGTAAATACATTTAAATGGGTTTACACTGTTCCGTAGGTGAACGTAGTACAGCAGAAGTCGGTAGGTCTAATGGAAACCTAGTCACTGATCAGTCTGAACAGAGACCGACATCCAAACTTTAACGGTAATAACATGCAGATGCTTGACAAAAGGAGCGAATCACCTGCTATTTAAACTTCGTAGAAATTCTCTAGATATATTTAAGACTACTTATACTATACCTAAAACAATTTCATCAAAGATACATTTTAGGATAATTTTCAAAATGGTAATTTTCAACTTACAAATAAATATGACCGAGAGTTGCATAGTTCGTACTATCGGCAATGTACTTCATTGATGTATTGCAGTTATCTCTTTGTACCAAATGGGTGTCTTGCTATTATTTCTTTGATGTTAAACTCGTAATTAGTAGACGCGACCTGGTTTTGAACTTGGGGGAGGTAAACATCCTTGCCATACCGTAAGTGTTTGCTTTCACCTTTTGTATAGGGCATTGAACTTCCACTGGCATGGTCCAGTTTTGCAGAACTAGTCGAAGAGACAGTCAGGCCAGGCATTAACCTTGCACTGAAATGACGCAAATCTGCTTGGTTAAGGATGTTAGAATTTTGCGTCCCGGCAACAGTTAAGGCCATCAAATGTTATATAGCATAAGATATATCTGTTTTGCAATCGGTAGCACGGTCGTATTGAAACATCATAAGTCAATTGCACACAACCGCTAAACTGATTGCAAAGCAGTACTTTTGGACAAAATGATACATAACCGCAACCAATGTTCCGATTTCGGATTTTACTCTACCAAAGTGGATAACGGCGACAGGAAAACTCACTACCTCTGAAACAGTCGTCTAGACAACCAGATACCCGGACCTTGACCTTGCACTAGACTGACCAGTCGGAAAGGACAGTCAGGCCAGACTTTTGACCTTGCACTGGACTGACCCAATTCTGCATAAATGGTGGTGAAGACAGCTGGATACCAGGGTCGTAAACAGTGTGGTATCTGGCGTTTTACACCGAGTTCCGGCGCTTTGTGTACCGCCTGTCAGACGCGGTGGCGGTTTATCACGTCGTAACTCTAACGCAGAGAAAACGTATGGAGCGTGTAGTGTATTCCGATAGGATAGGGGAGCGGGCCAACCTTCCACGCGCCATCTCCCGGGTACACGTGTGCCGATATACATTGTAGCAAACAGATGGAGATACGGTTAATATCCATCTGGCTGGGTAGGATAGCAGGGCCTAGAGCAGAACAACAACGGCTTGAGTAGGCAAACAGGGGCCATGTAGCACCATAGCTTGAGTAGGACAGGGGCCGTGTAGCACCATAGCTTGAGTAGGCAAACAGGGGCCATGTAGCACCATAGCATGAGTAGGCAAACAGGGGCCATGTAGCACCATAGCTTAAGTAGGACAACGCGGACTTGGGTTGGACAACGGAAGCTAGGGTAGGACATGTGGCCTTGGGTAGCACAACAGGTGCTTTAAGGGTAGAACAGCGGAGACTTGTGTAGGACAACCAGGATTTGGGTTGGACAACAGGGACATGGATAGGAAAACAACATCCCCGGGGTCACAGTCGTCGACATACATCATAGCAAACAGATGATGATTGAGTAATTATCTATCGGACTGGGTAGGACGACAGGGGCTAGAGTAGGTCGCAGGGTTTTGGTAGGACAGCCAGTACTAGAGTAGGACAATGGAGGCTTGTATAGGACAACGGGGGTTCGAATTGGATAACGGGGATTTGGGTAGGACAAGAGATAGGAAGGGACAACGTGGGCTTGAGTACTACAGAAGGGGCTAGTATGTCGGTATTTATATATATATAGTACTACATTATTGTGGTGGGCTACATGCATATTCTTCTGAATACAGAATGAATGTGTATACATGCTTCCCTTGGAAAAAAGTCATAAACATCAGCACACCATTCAATCTCGCGTCAATACAAATTGTAGTAGACCAAATAAAAGTTTCACAATTCCTGTACATCCGGTATCTGATATTTTGTTATCGTAAATACTTCAACAATCACTCATATTTACTCTGTTGAGTTGAATATGTTTAAAATTATGACCTGGAATGAAATTGATATAAAACCAGCATTTCAAGTACTAGCATAACACGTTGTATCTGCTATCTTACGTTGTGATGTATTGAGTAAATATTTATGCGATACCAAATACTGAGGACCCCTCTCGTGAAGTAACCAGGTTCGATGACCTGGTGATGGCGGAGTGGGATAGACCAACAAGTTTACGTACCTTGATTTGTTTTGGTGACATAGCCAACATAAGGATGTGTCCTGTTTACAAGATCTCCGTAAAGCGGAGGAGGAGTGGCCGTGGGTTCGAGTCCTGATCGGTCATGGTAACATAACGTATATACAGCTCGTGTTGCGACCTCGAATCTCGTTTGAATTTTTAGAGCAGTTCATTGTAGAAACTCCTGAAATTGTCTTTTTACTTTTTACAAGTCTTTTACCAATTATCGATTTGCAAGCTTAATATCTTAAACTCAGTTGGAACCGATACCCGATCTGAGTTCTTTATGATACATATTTCATGCCAATCCTTGCCCTGTTGAATAAAATACAAATGCTTAAATTTTTTGAGGATACGTGTAAACATTGGTATGTTGTAACCGTATGTTGTTTAGTGTATATCGCGCCGCCTCGCAACCGGGAGAAAACGTTAACAGAAGTCGCGAAAATCAAAATACACCTTATCAGCTACATTTTCAGGTTACAGTTATAGCGTCAACACAAAGATAAATAAATATAAACGTTGACTCTTAAATTCGCATCTAGCACAGCGTACTCGGCGATTTGAGAGAAATGCAGTTTTCAGCATACTACATTGTAACGTGAAAAGCTCAAGCGTGATAAAGTTTGATATTCGTGTTTTTACTTACCATGAGGTATACACACGACGCACGCGGTATATGTTGTCCTAACTAACGCCAAATCCTTGTTTGTTCTATAGATATCACATTTACACAATCTCCCTAATACAACAAAATTATTGTTCCCGTGTATTTTCTGGTAAAGACTCGTCTGTTTGTTTGGTAATCCAAACATACAACTGATGGGGGTTTCATGTTGAACTTTGACCTTAAACCACAGAATCCTGTTATGTTTTTATATGGTTTGTTTGGTCTGTCCCGTAAATCCCAGACAGGTGTCAGAAATACAATACTTACAGATTATACATACACATTACATATCACAGTGTAGGTCCCGAGTGCACATATTGCACACATCGTAATCAAATTGTCACCAAGCTTCCAATGTTATTAAACGTTCAATCACCTCGGGTCTGCGCAAGGACATATCTTTCGCCTCAATTTTTAACCATTTGATAATTTCTATAAATACGTATCTTGTCATTATCTAAATGAAAATAATGATTTATCCGAAACGTTCATAATAGTACAAATTAACAAATTGGGACCGAGCTCTTTTCGAACTTATCTTTGATAAATAGTGCAATTAGCAACTACACAGTGTTGAAGTTGCTGTTTTGTGATCAGCATGATGTGACGTTTATTTTTCAGATTTAGTTCAAGTTTACTGTCAGCTCAGCAGTATATACAGAGTATATAATACAGAGAATAGATTTGGTTTGTTTGTGTTTTACGTCCTATTAACAGCTATGGTCATTTAAGGACGTGCCAGGTTTTGATGGTAGAGGAAAGCCGGAGTTCCAAGAGAAAAAACTACGACCAACGGCCAGTACAGTCTGGCGACTGCCACGTACACGTAGGTGTCGAACCCGCGACCCAGTGATGGAGGGCTAGTGGTAGCAGAATGTCAGACGCCTAACCACTTGGCCACCGCGGCCCCGCAGAGAATAGAGAACAGTATATATTATATACATATTTACTGTCATCTTACACCAGAAATGATTTTGTTCTGACAATAACGCTGTATACGTATACATTATGTGCTTTGACCTGTAGCTGACGAAAAAGAGGTTTACTGTAGCATTGATCATGCCCCAGTGTCTGTCTCAATCCCTATACAATATTGATATTTGCATCATTTATTTGACTTTAAATTATCAAATACTTTATTGAATACTAGTGTATCAACTTGTATCTGAAGATTTCAGATAATTCAGCCTAGGGGTATTAACACACATGTATCAAATGTTTAAAAACTTCTAAAAATTACTTGGTTATGGTTAATTATTACCCCATGTCAATTACATGTACATCTTCTCTCCCTTCTAATATAGCTTTATATATAGTGATAAGTGTGTACCTTTCTAATGTTTATTTATTCTGCTTACGTAATCTTCCAATTTGAGGAAATAAATAGTAACACTAATAGCTAATAACGTTGATGATTAGCTAGTACCTAGCCCCTGTGACTGGCCCTTTCCCGATACAATATTGACAGTAAGTCGTACATTATACCGTACACCGTAGTTACGAACTCCACAGTTTAAAGTGAACTTTATCAGAACAAACAGTTAACACAATGGACTTATATGTTCCAAGTCGTATACTGAAATCTCTTACAAGGGCTTAGAACCTGCCGGGCCAATATTCTCTTTCATTTACGTGAATTATCAGATCTTTTTCTGACATTTTAACCAGGGAGAGATAAAATTGAGTTTTACCTTCACAACAAAAGTGGCAACTTGTACCATTAGAAAAAAAACCAGCAATGCATTAAGCGATATTCCCGTTAAGCGAGTGTCAGCTTGAATCCCCCTATAAATTGATGCATTAGTGATGGGTGATTTAGCGAATCCTCCCGAGTGTTCGGTAAGTCCCCCCTGTATGGCGCGGATTTCGCTCTGCCGATATCATTCGGGTGAGATTTAGTGTTATGTCACTTCCAATCAGCTTGCATAAATTAAACGTAACGTACAGACCAATGATAGCCTTGTAAACCACACAAGTTCAGCGAGTAGTGCATTCCATATATAGACTACCTGTTTAATGCACTGAATTTTTTTTCTCAAAATAAAGTTGGTATTGTAACGGAATTTCTAAAGTCAATTTGGTAATTTAACCATCAAATGGCACTGCCATGTACATTATAGGCAGTGGATTGGATTAATTTAGGAGCGTGGGTTTTCCCCGGGTACTCCGGTTTTCTCCCACACTAACACCCCCCCCCCCCCCCCCCACGCGCTAACATCCGGGCCAACAAGAGTGATTAATATAAGTTGAAATAACTTGTTTCATAATTGT
>JAUMHH010003316.1:0-11457 GCA_032359455.1 Chlamys rubida
CTAACATACATTCCATTTACTAAGTATTTATTTCTTTAGTTGTTTATTTCTATCTGTTTTATTTAAGTTAATACAAATTTGACATTCTAACATACATTCCATTTACTAAGTATTTATTTCTTTAGTTGTTTATTTCTATCTGTTTTATTTAAGTTAATACAAATTTGACATTCTAACATACATTCCATTTACTAAGTATTTATTTCTTTAGTTGTTTATTTCTATCTGTTTTATTTAAGTTAATACAAAGTTTACTTCTTATTCAGACATATATAGCAGATTTAAAACTAGAAATCTTACCTTCTCTTCTAAAAAATACACTGAAGATGTCGGCCAATTTCTGCATGAGGATGTCGGCCATCTGAATGGCCCCTACCACCACCTTCAGATCCTGGGAAGCCATCATGGCCGCTATATGGCTACAAAGAAATACGAGAAAGCTGACAAAAATACCAGACAGACATATTGAATCTGAATGAATAAATACATTATTTAAATCATTCAAATGGATAACAAACAACAGAGATGGTGACAACACTCCTCAAAAAAGATAACAGGAACAATGTATAAGTAGCCTTGTAAAACTGAAGGGAAAATTATTTTGCCAAGGATGGTGAAGCTTCAAATTCACTGTTAGAGTCCCATGTAAGCAGTTCAGGATCACAAGAGGAGAGTTTCTATCACTGCCTTATATTAGCATTACGAATAAAATAGGACTCCAAAACCTTAATATTGTGAGTGTCCGCTATAAAGGTATATTTTCAATATTAGTAAATTTTCCAGCTCAGAGTGAAATTTTAAGCCTTTCACTTATCCGTCCCCTCACAAAATCAACTTTGAGATGATGGTATCCCAAAGAGATTTAAAAACAAAAATCTTATTTATACAACATAAACCTTCGAAATGTGGACTAATTTTGCTAGTCTAGGTAATTTCTTAATATCATTACTTATGCAAACTTCTAATAGTAAACTATTAGTGTAGTGTAAAGACTTTGTATGTTATTTGGGTTAGGGAAGTAATCCAACACCCAAAATCCCTGTTTACTGTGATTTGCCATCAGGAGGAAGCTTTTTAATTCCTGTTTACTGGGATTCGTTGGTGAAAGGGTTAAGAGACAAAGAATTCTTTCAAGCTGAATTTTCTCCATAAATGGTTAAGAACTTGGCCAAGGTTGGTCAATGCTTAAATGGAATCTCACTAAGGTATCCAGAATTTAAGATTTAATTACCTAGAGACAGGTTGAGTTTTGAGGATTTCTTTCAGTAAGTCAGCATCAGCATAGAAGATCATCCTCAGCAATGTCTGCAGACATTTGTGTCTCACTGTAGGACCAGCCTGTTAACACAATATTTACCACATTATGTTCACTACGTTCAACCGAACATAAAGCATTTATCATATAAAACTCAACACCTATGTTTGGAGAGTGGCCTTCAACAGTCAACCATTATCAAATAGAATATTTACAACATAAGTACAACACTTCTTGCTGCCGGACCACTGTCCCCTCCCCCTATTTCATGGTGGGGGCATTAGGTGACTAAACTATATGTTAAATAATAACGACAATGTTTTGCCATATCACTTTCCAAGAAAATAAGATAAATTCCAGAAAGAGCATCTGTTAAGGGCCGGTCACACCTAGCGGATTTGGGTCGCCGGAGCTATACCGAAGCACAAATTTAGCGATTTTTGGGGATCATTACTAGTATCACATCGCTAAGAACGGTAGCACATCCTCAGAACATCAGGGAAAAATTTAGCAACGGCAGGCGAAGGTAGAAATTTTTCAACATGCTCAAAAATTTCAGCCGTTCGCTGCCGGAGCGAGCAACAGGACTTCAATGGCAGTTTTCTGGTATGGCTTCGTTAATGTCGGTAGAGCACCGGCAGCGCCCGGTAATGGATCGGCGGCTCTTCAGTGGCCTCACTATGTACCGTACTGGTACCGATGTGATACCGTAGTACTACTGAATACCAACGAGGTAGTACTGATGCCTCAGTATAACATCGGTTGCACATCAGTAACACTAAGGTGACAGAAAAGTGGTATTCGGTAGCACATCGGCTCTTTGTCGGTAGGACAATGGTAGAACAAAGGTCAATTTTCAAGTGCTTTCTAACTTTAAATTGTTAATTTTTGCTCTGGTTTAGTCCCGGCGAGGTACATCGGTAGTGTGTGACAGGCCCTTTAGGTTGTGACTATATACTATGACTTACTGAGGAACTGTATACCTCATACAGAACAGCAAACAGTGTCTGGATAAAGGCTGAGGCCAGGGACATGTCTTCTTTCATTATCTCTGCTCTGGAGTCGCACCGCTCAATGTTAGGGTCAGACGACAGGGAGGAAACAGAGGATACAGACGATGATGAGGAAGAGGTCAGAGAGGTGGCTGTAAATACAAAATCAAAATATTTCAATAACCACAATTAGTATACTACTTAAGTACCTCGTCATGTGCCTGACCGTACCCGCATGATCTATTTTTAGTAACAGTGACCTAGATCTTAAAAAAGTGTTTTATCTCCAAATGCAATTCTAAATATCAGTGTATCACCATGTCAAATTTCAAAAAGATTAGTCTTTTGGATTCCATAATAAGGACTTTACCACCCTATGATCTATTTTTAGAAACAGTAACCTTAACGTTTAAGGATTATAAAACAGTTATTGCACATTTACATATATATCACAATGTATTCAGAGTTAACTGCCATGTCAAATTTCAGAAAGATCAGTGTTTTGGATTCTGAGATAATCTTCAGAAACTAAAGTGTGAACGGACGGACACAGTGATTGCTATACTATATGCCCTATAGTAAGTTCTCTGTGTCAATAGAATTTCCAACCATTATTTAGCTGACCCCCTACTAAAAATGTGTAAAGATCTTGATGACAAGATGTGTAACTTACCGGACGCCTGTGGTGCACCAGGTACAAAAGGATTGACCTTCCGCTGAACTGGCCGCGCTGTGCCGGTATCCTCATTGATCTGTTGCATAGAATTGAAGTCCAGTGTGTAGGCTCGTCCCATAGTGGACAGGCTTACCTCATCCTCACTGGCCAGGTGGGCAGCCTACCAATATAAACATTAACAGTTGTTTTACGGTTGTATCAGGTGACATACTAAAACCATCTAAAGATAAAAGCTAGATGTTACTTTCCCAGGACAATTCTGAAGATGGAAGTCAAAAGGTGCCTTCCCAGAGCCAATTTTGAAGATGTCCATTAGAGATTGTCAATGCAAACAGTTTTTGAACTTACTGTGAGATATTACCTGATAGCGTAAGTTAGATTTTGCCTAACCTGAGATTTTTGAAGATGAAAATGAAATCTGGTGTCAATCATTTGCCCAAACATATTTGCCACCGTTCAATTACTCACCTCTACAATCTTGCTATCGATGGGTGTGTAAGGGTGCCAGATACCGCGGTCATCCCGCCACTGCCACGTGATCGCCTCCAGCTGGCCTGAGGAACCCTTACGCAGCATTGTGTCAATGGAGAATATCCCGTCTGTTGGTAGCTTGGGCATAAGCTCACTGTACAAACAAACAGATTTTATTTTAGTACGGAATACTTTTTACAGGGTTATGTTGCAGTAGGGCTATTTTCACAAATTCATATTCAGGATGTGCAAATGTGAATAGTAACCAGTCTTGCAGAGATAAAAAATCAAAACACTATCATAAATTTTATGGAAGTTCACATGAACTTAAATATATATCTGGAAACACCTTCAAAATTGTATAAAGAAATATAACCGATGTCATTGAATACCAGCTTACCCAATGAGACAGACGATTTCATACAACTCCTGTGGGGTTCTGGACACAAGCTGTAAATGACAAACCATCCAATTGTTACTAAACATTCATTTTCAAAACTGAAGTCACCAACATTGTGAAATGCATATATCTTTGTTTATCTGTCTAGATACATTTAATTTTGCTAATTTTCGTGTTAATTTGTGACGAGACTCACTGGTGAATTGAACCATCAATAAAATGGTAACTATGTATAATTACTATTGTTATTGAAATAGCATCACAAAGTGTTCACGAACAAAAGCTACAGGCACAGTTTTCAAAAAACAGTAAACACCAAAATAAAAGCGCTTTACAGTGATGGCAAAGTGAACATTCTTGAAAAGCTTAATATCTGTGAACTTGTATGATGAAATCGAATTCGAAAAATTAAGGACAGTAATGAATTATCCTGATTAATGCACTACAAAGGAAGCAAGTCCCGTAAAACTGGCATTAGGATTGTGTTAAATCAGATTATAAATGCGTCAGATTGGTGCGATTAGATCTTCAAACATATAAAGGTCTATATTCAATCACAGTTATTAACTCTATAACGTAACTGCCACAATATTTTCGGAAACCATTGAAGAAATTCTTTTGGGACGAACTCTTTGTGAAGTTAAATCTTTCAGTAATTACAGAGTTTCTTATAAAATACTGTTAGCCACACACCATCAACACAAAACTCACCTCTATACTTGGACTGGCTTGTTCAGATGTTCCCACTAGGAGATAACATAGGGTGTCTGCAATTTCTGAAGTAGAATCATGGCGATAACTAAATTGTGTTTGTTGTTCAACTCAAGCACTCCATATACCACCGTCTATTTTTAGTAAAGTGACCTTGACCTTAATTAGAAGCTTTTAAAATTCGTTAGTGCACAAATAAATATTACAATGTATCATCATGTCAAACTTTAAAAAGATTAGTCTTTTGGATTCTGAGATAAGGACCATTTAAGTCTATTTTTAGTAACAGTGACCATAACCTTGACCTTAGAAACTTTATAAACCCCCATCACCAATGCACATCTACATGTTGTAGTGCATCACAATGTCAAATTTCAAAATGATTTGTCTTTCGGATCCAGAGATAATCTCCAGAAAGAAAATGTGGACAGATGGACAAACTGACATTATGACTACTATTAGCAGTGGGTTTTTTAAACTAAATTTTACAACAGCATGTTCTTTTATGAATTGGGAAAATATAGCATTATTTTTATTGAAATTGGAAATATATTCCTCATTTTTTTGGTCATTTTGTGAAAATAATGCATTTTTAGCAAGGGGAAACAGCCTGTATTTGTAAAACTGAGCAAAACAACCACTGATAGGGCACCTACATCTCCCGAAGCAGGGCCTTAAGTAGAACTTTATTATTTCCAATCTCCGTAAAAATTGCATTAATGACCATATTCTCAGGCTAATTTTCCTCACCATGAATATCAAAATACTCCAAGTTAAAGCTGTCCCAAATGCACTTACTTTGTTTGAGAAGGAGGACAGCCAGGTCAGGACAGCTGGCACACATCACGGACAGCATACGTACTACCATAACAAACGTCCCGGTACTGACCACTGGCGGGCTGACCACCAACTGTCCAAGACAACACCACCAAGCATTAGAAACATCTACAGCTACAACCCCTACTGTCAAAATCAACAACTTGTTGCCAGTTTTGATTGTACAACCTCACATTTTAAAAGAGTTTAGTTGAACCTCAGACTTGCAAACTAACGTTTTACTTTTAATCCCTTCTAAGTTCTAACAGTCCATATAATAATAATATTAATTTGAAGTTCTTATATGCCACTTTATCACAACCTAGATCGTAGGTCGTCTCCAAGCGGTTCAGAAATTATTATCTGTGGGGAGCATACAATCGGTGCTGCCATTTCAGTGCTCACAGCTAGCATTCAACAATTCTAGCATTCTAGCAATTTGTGCCCATTCACGTATTCATTTACAGCTGAGTAGACTGGAACAAGTGGAGTAAAGTATCTTGCTCAAAGATACAACACAGTGCCGTGCCGTGGCTCGAACTCGCAACCCTTCGGTCACGAGCCTGGCGTCCTACCACTGGACTACCATGCCTCCTATATACTTAGGGTACAAAAGCAATTACTTTTCAATATTTTAATTAACCAATGCAGAAGAATTTAAGATTTTAAATATATTTTGCAAAACTTGCATTTCAATGAATCCAAGATAAGATTTTCTATATTTCCTAGATATTCAGTGTTCTATTATTTTTCCCAAGCCACAGCAAAAAATAGCAAAACTACTTCTTCCCCTCCCCCTAATTTTCTGGTCAAACATTTAAATATAACTTTTGACCTACAAATTTAAGGCTAAATTCAGTTTTGCTCCTTCTATTACCTCAGCATTTTTGAAGAGCCTGTTCATGTCTTTATCAAAGGCTTCCAGGGAGTTGTACTGTCCGCTGCCGATGTTGCGCTCAATCATGTTAAAGTCTATAGGATTCTCAATGACATTGTAGTATTCTGGATGTTTCTTTTTGGATGGCAGACTGAGTTGGGCGGACAGCTCTTTTGCATCTTCATCTGTAATTAACAAGAAACCCTTATTAATCTTTGAACATTCAAGTCTAGATTATACAAAAACCTATGAATACCATTATTTGAAGACCAAAGTTTCTGGCGAGAATACCTTGTAACATAAGGAACAACATCTGGGATCCAATATTTGCTATTTATGATCATTATACTTGCTATTTTTGATCATCATACTAACTTTTAGTGAGATTGGATCAACAGCCTTTGAACTATCATGACCACTAGGTTGAAACTTGTATGAATAAACACGTTACTAATAAAACGTAATTTTTAAATTTGAAAATCTGTAAAATATAACTTATTTTCTACATTTTAAGCTACCAAAACTTTACCTCTGTAATTAACAACAGCTTTTCTGATGGTATTAAACACTTGAGCTAGCCTTGCTGTTTGGGTCAGTTCACTATTCTCCTCTGCCAGGGCAAGACGTCTGAAAATGTCAGAGGAAAAATAAGAACAAGTTGCAAGACAAATCCAATTGTAGTATATACCCCTGACTTCAGTTGAAGTGGGGGTATTCAATTTTTAATAGATATTTCTGAAGATTTCTTTTTCTTTTTTTGAAAATTCCATTAATGACTTATTAAGTTAATCACACTGAAAAAGCTATCCCTAAACTAAAGGAAAAGTATTGAAATAAAAATACTCCTTAAAGAAGTACATTTACAGAACTTAGGGACAAAAGATGATGTCCTTTCTATCTGTGCCCTTATCTATTACTTACCTTGTCCTTACAGACCGTGATGTTTTCAGTGCAGTCAGCTGGGTGATAAACACGTCTATAAAAGAGACAAAAATAATGTTGAGATGATTAAGTCTTTGTAGGGATCTGATATATAACACATAAACAATGCAAAACAAAACAAGATCTCAAATTTTAGATGTAGTTCTTAAAAGTGGTACAAACACCTGTGCAGTGATGAAGTTTCATATCAGTTCATCAGCTGATCAGTTATGGGTGGGTCCCCGACACATATTATACCACATCAACTTATTGAATTACCAACATACAGTTAGCACATTGATCTTGTGGGAGTAATGAAAGTAGCAGGTCTTGTGGTGGTACATATGGAACCAAAGTTTCTTTGAAATACCTTCAGCCATTCATACCTAGGATAAGTTATGATTATGAACTGGCCCTGGTTTACAAATATTGCTTTGCAGAGTTAAAATGTTCTCTTTAATTTAGCAATCTTGAGAAGCCACTTGTCTTAAGACACCTCTTACATCACCCTGAGCGCCAGCCTCTTTTAAACAGCAGAGTACAGTTGTATACATAAATGCATGCCTACCAGTTTTGCTGAAGCCCCCAGACTTTGCAAAATCTCCATCCTTGGTGAGTGAGCTGGAGACCCTACTGCGTAGCTGTCGTACCCGGTCAATATTCCTGACCAGAAAAATACTGTGTTTCCGAGCCTTACATCTTTCTGTGTGGGACATTGGCTTAATGGTTGGGAAGATAGTAGCACTCTGCTCCTGTGCCAGTCGTTGCTGCAATAAATACATTAATTGTTCAGCTTTTATATTTACCAAGCTCCTGAAAAACTGATGGCACCTCATGACGATTACGTAGCAGTCAAATATGAATGACACAAATTAGTTTATTTCAAATCAATTCATGTACCTCAGCACCGACAGGTATGATTTACTATCCTATATCTAAATAGCACATGTACCTCAGCACGGACAGGTATGATTTACTATCCTATATCTAAATAGCACATCAAATGAAACAACAAAAGAATTCACTGTAAAAACATTGAAAAATATTTTTAATTCATATGAAATATTCAAAAGTCATCATTAAAATAAAGATCTGTCAAGTAGAAAAGCCCATGCTATGAGGTGACTTGACAAATCCACACAATGAAGAACTGCAATCATAAGTTTCTTTATGTGTTAAATATAAAACAGGTCTTACTTTTTCTCTAAATTTCTTGAGTCTATTTTTAGACTTGCGTTTGTCCTTGGGAGGGCGGCCAACAGGTCTCTGAGGAGTTGCCTTTTCCTTGCTCTGACCATTCAGTCTCTGAGTCTTACCCCCAATGACTCCTCGACACTTCTCACTTCCACACTTACAGATTTGCTATTAATGAACAAAATTACAATATTTATTGATTATCCAGCAGTTATAAGAAATATATGGAAATCAACCATATTTTAGTGATTATTGAACTTTTAAAACACAATCCATTTCATGAATATTTATATAATGAGGCCAAGACAGGCTGTTTGCACTAAGTTCTGTATACAATTTTTTGTTTGTTTTGATATTCTTATATTTGCATATAAGAGGAACAGAGGTCAGGCACTTCAGTAACTTTTAATCTTTAATCTTTGTTAATCTGAACATTTTGGTTTTGCTTTGTACGAAAGATTCTTGTATATACAACCATTATGTTTTTTTTATAAACACGTTTTATGAAATCATTCTGAAACACTTTACTTTCAGTGTACATCTTGTACAGTGGAACCTTGTATCTGTTTAACGTGGAACCTCCTACAGACATTTTGGTTTCCCAAATCCCTTCCCAAAATGTTAGAAAAAGATTGAATAAAATAAATCTTATTAAATACACCAATAAATTGAGCCCCTAACATTAGCATCTGGATGGTAGTTAAATATCACCAAGGTTTCATTGCATTTATAGAATGTGTGAACTTCTCAAATACTGACCTGGCTATCCATGTTGAAGGAGTGGAAGTTGTAGTCATAGCTGAGTTCTCTCCCTGCTTGTATATCTTGGAGAGCAAACAGGGCCATTCTGTAGTACCCATTCACATTCCTGTAACAACATACATCATTCATATGTTAATTAAACCCATATATCCAACAAATCCAATAAAAGTCAAATCTTGCATGTCTACAAACTGATCCCATTTTTCATTTTTGTTCTGCACAATAACAAATCAATAAAATTTATGAAGTTTTATTTGAGCTTACTACCATAAACAAATACTCCAACATATGGCCATTAACTCAAACCCATCCTGGGCCATAATGACTGCTCTGATTGAAATGTAATAAAGCCAGGCATGTCATAAAATTTGCACTAACTTTTAACTATGTATTATAGCCATTTGATCCATAAAGGACAGTAAGAGATCTACTTTTTTTAAGAGCTTTTAATTCAAAATAGATTGCTATCTGTAAAATTCATTTATTATCCAATATATTTCTGTTTTAATTGATTTTCATTATAAACAGGATATTTATAATTTGATTATCTCCCCTTAACTGGTAGAGGGAATAGGTTTACAATGCACACAGGATTAATGACCCTTTACAATAATTGTTACCAGAAAACTGTAACTGGATTATGGCCATTGTACTTCCCCATGTGATTTAATTTAAAGTCACTTCTATATGATTATTTGTCCCACAAGTTAATTTCACTGCATTCCTCAGTGGATACATTGAAAGGACTAATTCTGTATTTTCAGTCATCAAAATTTCTAAAACTGAAATACTATCCATTTTTTTTTTATTATAGATCCACTGCTGATACATACCACTTCTGCATCTCACAGTTGGGTTCACATGAGTGGTTGACAAAGCGTCCAATGTTACCCATCCTGTAACCGTCTATGAGTGCCCCACTGTCCAGGTTGAGACAGTAGTGGTGGCGTTCCTGGGAGTAGTTCTCCGTCATCCGGCGTCGGAACTCCTGCTCGCTCACTACCTCTCCAAGGTACTCCAGGATAAACTGACCTGCAAAGGAAACCAGAAAGTTTAATCTCGAACCAACCTGCACTTAAAGGCCAGCACTTCTGGTTTCTGTATGTTCTTGCTTTATAGTATAGGAACCACTGTATCAGACAACAAATGCCTCTTGCCTACAGAATGCACATACCGTATATGTGCTATAAACAGGTTTGACTGTCTCAATAAAATCTGATCACTTTAAGTTTAAATTTTCTTGCTACACCATACGTAATTTTATTTTATTAACAATTGAATTGACAACTGTTGATTTTTTTTTAGTCAAGCTTCATCACCTCGGAGAGTTTTCATTTGGGCTGCAATTATACGCATACCTCATGATACAGCACATATCGGAGTACGATGCTTGCAATACGATGCATATTACGATACGATGCATATAATGATACAATTATCTGCTTAAAAAGTCAACTTTATGATTGTGTGCATGATTTTATCGAGTTTTGTCATAGACTTCAATAGTAATACTACTGAAATATTTTTTTCGTATAATTTCTAGCAATTTTGGGTATGACTGCACTGCACACAGTGGACCACATCTTTACTGAGGGATTAAAATGATTTAAGTACACTTTTTTAGAGTTTGTTAAAAGTCAATTGATAATTTAAGTACTGTTAGAGTATTGCTTTATGCGCAAACAAAACAATTTGATACGATACACAAGAAAGTATCGCGATACGATACAATACAATACGATACAATAAGTTGCAGCCCTAGTTTTCATGACCTACCTGTATGTATCGGGTCCAGAGTCTTCACCCCACATCCCCTATCGTCTGTAGTAATCTTCTTAAGGCTTGGTGACCAGTCGTGTTTCTGGATCTTCTGATTCGAACATCGTTCCCCACAAGGACAGGCAAGGGGGTTGCACTCCGTATAGATGAGTCTGTTGAGGCAGTCGTCCCCACATCCCTGGACCACATCATCTTCCCGAGGCTTGCAGTTACATGGATGGGTCTCATATGGGCATACTGGCTTGATGTCATCGTGTACATCTGCAAAAGAAAAAGATAAAACATAATATAATGAAAAGAGATATAATTTGTTGTATGGTTTAGGGGTTTTCTATTTACTTGCAGTAACATATTGCACTCTTTACAGTTTTGTTTCATTTTGTTCAGAAAATTACCATGTGTTAAGCATCCCATGTATATGTTATGCTCAAATATCCTGCACCTTGCTATATGTATTTCATGGTCCCAATTTTGATTTTTTTCTTCAAAATTCTTGTTAAGGTCATAGGAGTGTATTGCTAAACGAAAATAGGAAGTACATCCCTAGTTGAAAATCCAATGTAGGGAGACAGTATCACAATTTCCGCATATTCTAATGTTTAA
>JAUMHH010003327.1:0-11457 GCA_032359455.1 Chlamys rubida
TCTCACAAACAAATGACGTAACAATCAATACCTGCTCTCAAGAGAAGATAACTCTGCAATACGCAAAGACGGAATATTAACCCTAACGCAAATCTCAGATATAATGTACATGTACGCTTGTCACCAACGGAATAATGTAAAGGATATCATACAACTTTACCTCTAACACAAGTTACAGGTATAATATGTAAGGTAGCGTACTAATTTTAACTATTTCTTTGTGATTGCAGAAAAGAAATGCTATAAATACCAATACGTATCACACAGCACTGTGGACGGGAGGGGTAGTTCCCTACGTCATCAGTAGTAGCTACCGTAAGTAGCCAATCACATTGCTTATATACAGCATGCAATATACTATATCTCCAAGCTTAAAAAATAACCATAACACTTTCTATTTTATTAATAATTTAAAGTTGCTAAAAATAACCAAGTTAAAACTTTTTCACTTTTTGTCAACAACGAAAAGTCAAGGCATATATTATGCATATTTTATTAGCTGCTTCGACCAGACAAACATATGAAGCGGCAATGCGAGAGATTGAAGAAGACACTAAGGTTCACGGGAAAACCTGTATTCACTTCGTCCCAAGGACTTCCCAGTCGGATTACGTCCAGATTACTCCGGGAACTGGGTAAGACATTTGTCGTATATTACATATTACAACGCAAATAAAGTGTCAACGACTTGATTTTTCGTTTAACGACAAATCTGCAACGGGTAACGCTCATTTATATTCGCTGCACCCTTGGAATATTTCATGACAAAATCGAAGGCACGTGATTAGCTGTTTGATTGGTTCCATGTGAAAAACCCTGATCAGTCGCTAGGCTGATGCTTGTCCTTTGAAGATTGCACAGCAGCAGAATCGAACAACACTGTTGGGCACTTTTACTGTTAAGCTGTTGCGCGATTATTTTGATGTACATCAATGGTTCAGTCTAGACTACTTGTATAATCCGCAAGGTGGCGGGTGCAGAGCTTCCGGTTTTGTTGTGATAAATTCCAGGGGTGCAGAGACCGTAAGTTAGCGTCACACCTGATTTCAAAGATGGTATATCTTAAGCAATATATGAATATTTGTTCTTGTGTTATTGATATTTGTTAATAATCCTTCACATAATTGAAGGAAAAATAATAACGCAAAATAAAAGTAATCTTCCTCATCCAGCATTGATCGGTATTAATGTGATGTCATTAGGGGTTGTATAGACGTTTTTTCCCTTTCAGTGTATTTCTGATTCCATTTCGGAACACTTGAAAGGCGTAATGGCCATACGATGCAATACAAGTGATCACTCTGGCTTTCTCCATCGATGAACTAAATCGTTGAAAACAAGCTTCGTTACTTCATGTATCTAGTAATCATTTTACCTTGTGGGGAAATTTGTTGCTTTTTCTATATAAAAAGTTTTACCAATTTGCTGGACTAAAAACAGTTCAACCACATGTACATTGACACATTTGAAGGAGTATCTATAGTTTTACATATCGACCTCACTAGAATAGAATATGTACGTGTTGTCAAACTGTTGCCAGGTGCCATTCTCCCGTCGGCCATCACAGAGGACGCGGTGACGTATCCCTAGGACATGGATGCGAGTCTAAAGGAACTGCCATGCACGAGTTTCTGCACGTGCTTGGATTCTTTCACGAACATGAACGCTATGATAGGGATCAATACGTAACAATACATTTGGAAAACGTGATAACACGTAGGTCACATTTCAACAAATATTATACTGTAATTAAGTGCCTTTTTTGCGGTCCCTCATTTTCCCCGATTTGTTAATATTTTTCACAGATTTCAGGTCCACTGGGCATGGCATATAAAAGTAAAGGACGATTGAAATCCTTTTAATTTCGCGTGTTGCATTTTTTACTTTAAAAAGTCGTTATTGCGAAACCCATTTAATGCTATCAATGACCCCTATGCCACTGCTAGAAAAAATACTAAACATTCTTAAGATTTTTTCCCGGCTTGGCTAATTTTTTTTCAAATATAATTTTTTCTGAAAGAAACGAAACAAATACCTTGTGTAACTTTTTCCACATATGAAAATAATAAAAGAAATCAACATCAGTGTTTGATGTTATGTGACAGAAGAGAAAAGTAAGCAACATGGCCAGACTGTAATTTGATCTGTGGACCCACTACCTCGTAACGGCCTCTAAAACCGAATGAGTTACCTGGTCACTGGTAGCCTCTTGGCTTATTCCCACTATAATTACATCTAAAACGGAATTAATGGGAGGAAATGCATCAAGATCAGAAAGAAACTACTGTGAAATTATCTTGCAATTTGCCGGCAGTTGGAGAAGGATCCATAATCCAGTCAAACTTGCATTCATAGATCAGCTTCGACAAGTCCATTAAGTGATCGCTTTATGCAGTCATTCCAGACAGGTTTAGTAGACATGGCTTCAATGGTGAGTTGTACAAGTGGCCTCTCAAACTATAAACCGGGGCCCGTATTCATGAAACCGTTCTCATGCTCTCGCATGTATTCTATGCTAAAACCATCTCCCCTGCATTTCGCTTAGATCATGTGACATTGTCAAAAAGTCAAGTGTAAATATTCAGAATGGTATTCGGTTTCATTGTGCCTTTTTATTCATTTATCAACAGAACAAATGATTAGGCTTGATCCCAGAATCTGCATGGTTTAAGCAAGAAAAACGGTTTCATGAGTTCGAACCATGATGTCCCTTGAACAGATTTGGATTATTGTAAATATGTTATTTGCAGATAACCAGAAAGACTACACCAAGGAGACCACTCAGCAGATGAACACCCTAGGTGTTTCGTACGACTATGGATCCATAATGCACTATGGAGCATATGCTTTTGCTGCCGACAAATCAAAGCCAACTATGGTTCCGAAATCTCACTCCGCGGTGATTGGACAGCGTCTCGCGCTCAGTAGGAAGGATGTACAAAAAATACAACTTCTTTACAACTGTGGAGTTGGTAAGCAAAATATATGATATTCCAAAATACAGTATTAAAGCACCTTACAAAATAAACGAACACAAATGGTTTCCTTGTGTCACTGCCCAGGAATCAATTCTTTATTAATTTTAATCTTGAATAGCTGAACAATAATATTTGAAAACAATTGAATTCGTACATACACATATACAGTAAGTAACAGAAATTAGGCATAAACCAATGGATGATGAAGAACAGATGTTTGATTCGTCCTTAATAGCTACTGATAAATACGCTTCTAAAAAAAGCGTATTAAAGAAAAACGTTTAACCGGTAATAACTGCACTGATGGTATGAATGCCAAGCGTATTTTATATCAAGGATTGATAGATAAAACTATCGACAAATCGTAGGTTGATTTTCTGGATTTCTGAACGTGTGCTAATTAAGTTGCTTTAAGATTCATACGGTTATAGGTTTCATTCAAAACTGTTAAAATTAATATAATCCTCCTGTGATGAGAACAGATAAACCTCAACCCGAAGGTTTTATTTGAGAAGTTTAGTACGAGGCTTTGTCGAGTGCTAAACTTTAAAAACTTATCTCAAAAGTTGTTATTTCGGAATCTACATAACACTGTAATTATTGTTTTACTCCCACACTGTTTTTAGCGTAAAATAAGATATAAGGGTGAACCCAGTCCATCTATGAAGTGTAGATTTTGGTCACTCTCATTCTTTTGAAAACAATTATTCGCTGAGGTAAGAAATCAGTCACAAGAGGTTCGTTAACCTCTTGTGACTAATTCACCGTCGTATGTTTTTGACAACCCCCTATTACGTATTACATTGTGCGTTGACATTTTTGCGATTGTGAAGTCACAAAGAAGACAAGTTTTTGTCGCTACTGTATATATATAGAGAAACTTTCAGGGAGAATTCTATTTTTCACATCACAGATGTAACGAATTTTACCTGTGTTTTTAAATCGCACGATGAGAGAAAAAATACACTGTTCACCTGTTTGTTAAATATACGTGAATTCTACCCTCTGTTTATGGACGTTATGCCTCACAGCACACATACTAAATAGTTGTTTATCTTTCAGATCTATCACACATAGCAGAGCCATCATTACCACGTAAGATTTATTGCTAATTGTATACAGTGGAAACGAATGACGCTATTAGAAACGTTTAAAACTTCTTTCTGTGTGCGTTTTGTTGTTTATTTAGTTAGGCATTTTAAATGCAACTACACCCATTCTTAGCTGTTAAGTGTGAAGAGCAGAATAAAGAAGACTACATAGTTTGCTTAATATCTAAGATATTCATCTGTTCCTTTCTTGATTCTCATCAAATATAAACGTTCATTATTTTCTTTTGTCTTGGACTAATGTTGGAAGCGACTTTTATAGGCTAAGCCTGGTTTTTTTTTATCCCTTTGTTAATACATGTACTGTTATATTTTTTTTGATGTAATACTTGTAATTATCTTTGTCTGTATTATCAATAAAATATTTTGAATTGACTAATGTTGCATAAGTATCAGCTCGCTACTTCCGTTTTTCTTTGTCAAATTTCTTAGATCACTTTTTTAAACAACGCCACATTATTTAGAGTGGAATTGATAAACTCTAAGCTTGTTTTCCAATTCCTCTGATATTGCATGTTATATAACATACTGTTTAAACTATATGTCACAGATAAAATAATAAACTGTGACTTCGAGACGACCTGCTCTCAGCTCCACCAGGACACCACCGATAACTTTAACTGGGCACAGCACTCGGGTGCCACCCACACTCATGGTACTGGTCCCAACGCTGACCACACTAACTCAGCAGGTAAGGTGAAGCGTTGTCTCTATAATGTGAAGTAGTAGTTTAAACATAATCTTATTTCATTTTATTCCAAATATAAATGATTTTGACCCATTACAATGAAGGATTGATCTGCTTTTACTTGTGTTTTTAATTTACTCTAGCAGTACCTAGTGATTCATTCTTCCCTGAACTCTTCATTACCTGGCCTTTAGACTTTTGTCAAACCCGGAAATAGTGGTCGGGTACGATTTACATGATCATACATTTCAGAATTAATTATCTGAAGTAAACCAACGATTGAAATGGGGTTAAAGACATATATTTGCATTATTGATATTCCAAGGAGGTTCTGACTTAATTGCAAGTTAAAACTAGCATTATAGTTAAAAAAATAGGTTCCTGAAAGTGAAATACATCAAATAAGTAGCGTGGGATGACATGTAAATAATACAATTTTATTTTCCCTTCTATTTTCAATCTAAAATGGTATTACCAAATATTAACAATCATTAAAGTAGGTACAAAGTTTAAATGACAAGTTTCATTCAGCAAAAATAAATAACAAAGCTGTTTGTATGTCATGTTATTGGTATTGGTCGTATTGGCTTCATTGACGTTATGATATAGGAAAGCGACGTGATTCTCTACTTTTATGATACTTTATCATTTTACAGGTAAGTACTATCTAGCCCAGGCCAGGCACCATCACAACAAGGTCGCCCGCCTAATCACAGATACACTGCCATCTGGTCAGACCTGTATCTCTTTCTCCTACTTCATATACGGATCTGGTGTCAAAGAGTTCAGCATGAAAGCAGAAGGTACCGGGATTGATTACACCTTTAAGCGATTCCCCGGCAGTCAGGTTAATCAGTGGACCACGCAGTTCATTACACTGACCGTCCCCAGGAGTTTTAAGGTATGTCATCGAATATCTTAAAGATCCAAAATCTTAAGAACAGACTATTATTTTATGTTAAAAGCATAAATTGATAGAGTGAGATATTAAAATTTATGTGATTCAATTTATAAAATATCAGTGAGATATTATAATTAATATGATTCAGTTTATAAAATATCACATGTAAGATACATGTGATATGCTCCAAAATCTTAAGAACAGATTATTATTTTATGTTAAAAGCATAAATTGACAGAATGAGATATTAAAATTTATGTGATTCAATTTATAAAATATCACATGTAAGATACATGTGTTATGCTCCAAAATCTTAAAAACAGATTAATATTTTATGTTAAAAGCATAAATTGACGGAGTGAGATATTATAATTGATGTGATTCAATTTATAAGATATCACATGTAAGATACATGTGTTATGCTCCAAAATCTGTCAATTTATGTTGAAAGCATAAATTGACAGAGTGAGATATTATAATTCAGCATGTGTTAATTTGCAAATGTACGAAATTGGATACATTTTTAGTTTAAACCAGTGCGTGTTTTACACGTTTTAACCTGTCTCGGCAAATGTTATCATTATATCAAATCGATAATATAACTGCATAATCATTTCTGTTTAACGAGATCAGGGCAGTCGATTTAGTATGTTTTTTTTAACAATCTTATCACTTAACGTAGCATGACAAAAATTTGTATTTGATTTGTCAATAACAAAATCATTAAAAAAATATCCGAATGAAATGCCTGTTTTTCTTTGCCAGCTGGTACTACAAGCTTCGATCGGAAACAGTGACCTAGGCGATATCGCCATCGACGACCTGTCAGTTTACACAGGCGCATGCGTCCATCCATAAATAAATCATTCTCGTTTGTTAAATCTGCTCATTATGTGAATATTGGGAAATAAATGTGAAGAATCATTTGGTGTTTAATTGTGGTGTTTTTTAATATTTACTTTGAAAAAATACATAGAATTTCGAAATTGTACAAATTAATAATATCATCATGTTTTTATTGCTATATAACTATCAATTAGTGTCTAAGCATGCCTTGACTCGTGTAAGTAAAACTAACATGTGAAAGATAATTAGAGGTAATATAAGCACTTTGTCATAATTGTAAATACAAGTTAGTGGAAAAATTCAAATACTTTATTCAATTATCTAATCATTTACAATTATCTAAGGTGTGTAATTCGTTAAGATTGGAGACGCAGCGTTTACGTTAATCTGATAACCCCTCCATTAGTTGTCTTTGTTACAATCAAAATCGTCACGGCGTCAACAAGCCGTGTTCAAAAAGAATAGTTTAATTGTCATGAAAAGTATTCTCAAATAAAACTGTATACATAAAAGTACTTCTTTGCATTGAATGACAGTTTCTTGCGCCGATTGTATACTAACTTTTATTATAAAATAAAATGTTATCGTTTTCGTGCACATCATTGTTATTATATAATTTACAAATATATTTGAGCAGGTAAGTAAGTTATTTAAGTGAATAAGTTGTCGAATCTTGCACCGTTCTATGATATTACTTTTCAGTGCAGCGGCCGGTATGGACAGATTTCAAGCATGTGCAATATTCTTCAGTTTGCCCTCTTGTAATCAGAAATACCCTTACAGTTCACAAACATGTGGATAAGTACACATTCAACGAAACATTCAAGTCATGAGACATGGTTTGAAACATGTACATGCAATGTAAATTTTACATTTCCATATACGTGTATGCGTAATCGTAAGTTGACAATGCGCGCAAACAGCAAGTCTCCGAAAAAGATACAATGTTGTACACTGCTTCTTAAATCAAGGACGACACCGACCTCAAACGTTCTATCGACCAATCCACGAGCCAGATGCAGTGAGTGACACGCTTAAACAACCGTTCAGTTTGTGGGCGTGTTCTTTTTGAACACGGCTTGTTGACGCCGTGACGATTTTGATTGTAAAGCTCTCATATAGAGACATTAGTCCTTGACGATCATTGAGAATTGACATTGCATGGTGAGGCCGCGGAGGAATTGTGTACATTAATGGAAGAAAAGACGAAAAAGTGAAATAAATGCTATCAGGATGAAAGAAATAGTTCATATTCAAGCTGGACAATGTGGTAATCAAATCAGCTCAAAGTTCTGGGAAGTAATATGTGGCGAACATGGTATAGACCCCACTGGAGTTTGTCGAGGGGGGACTGATCTACAGTTAGAACGTGTCAATGTTTTCTTTGATGAATCAGAACAAGGACGTTATATGCCCCGATCTGTTTTAGTCGATCTCGAGCCAGGCACAATGGATGCTATAAGATCCGGGCCGTACGGACAAATATTCAGTCCAGACAACTTTGTGTTTGGACAGAATGGATCGGGTAATAATTGGGCTAAAGGTTTTTACACGGAGGGAGCTGAGCTTGTCGAGCAAGTTCTCGAGGTGGTTAGGAAAGAGGCCGAGGGATGTGACCGTTTACAGGGGTTCCAACTGACACATTCCCTCGGAGGAGGGACCGGATCTGGTATGGGAACCCTAATAGCATCTAAAGTACGGGACGAATACTCGGACCGGATCATGTGTACATATTCGGTAATGCCATCTCGAAAGGTAAGATAATTATTGTTACAAATAGAGAATGTCACTTTCATCAAAGCACGGGATTTTGAAACTCAGATATTGTTTAACATAAATATGGCACAAGTTTTGATCTTTCAAATGTTTTAAAAACACACGCTTCTCTGTTTCTATGGGAGGGAAGCAATATCAATATCGTATTCGTAACTCGTACTCAAAATCGATAAAACTAAAACAAAATATGAACAGATGAAACATTTACAGGGAAAATTACAAGGAGGATAAGGTCAGGTGTTAAGTAAGGCTAAGCGCCTTAACTCTGTTTCATCGAAGATATCCGCCATGTTAATCTAAGTCAAATCCAAATAAGGTCACTTTTTTCAAAAGAGAACCGGGTTACTGACAACGAAGCCACAAGGCAAAGAACGTCGATGAAAATTGATTGAAAATACAAACTAGGACCATAAGTTCGAGATATATCACCGAACACAAATGCATGCATGATAAATTGAATATATTCATTTCTTACAGACGCACATTTTCATTTACTTTTTAGAATTAAATGCTACCCAATTTAGGAATGTTCATCAGGCAACTCCATTCAGCCGACGAAGTGTGTAGTGTGCCGTGATCTTATTACTATTTCTACACTCTGTATCTGATAATGATTTACAAACCCATGTTTTAAGGATATTGACTATTAAAGCACTGTATTTAATGGGCTGACACGAATTTTATTGTTGCTATTAAGTTACTATGTGTTTAAACGTGTATGCTTCTACAATTGTGGATATGCCTAATAATAGGGCGATCATTACCCTTGATAATTGTGTAAATTTGTTTCAGTATATTAAAATGAATATATGCATATACATGTTTCTGTTGATGTTTAAAGTATCAATATAAAATTATGTTAATATACCCTTCGATTGCCCTTAATTGTCATTTGAAAATCTACCTACCCCATTTTTGACGCATACGTCTGACATGTGTTTCTTGTAGGTGAGTGTAACAGGGTCTGAGAAATGACATTCAAGTGTGAGGTGGCACTTATAAGCCACAACCTGGACATACCAAATTCCATATACCTTATATATATTTTTTATTTAATATCTTTCCCTAAAGAACAGGCAGAATAAATTATTTTTGCCACTAAGACATCCAGTTAAGAAGGTTATACTATATAACATAACATTTAACGGATTCTTCATTGTAGGTCTCTGAGGTAATAACGGAGGCGTACAACGCCATCTTGTCGGCTAACCAGCTACTGGGAAATACAGATGAAACATTCTGTATCGATAACGAGGCTCTTTTTGACATATGCTACAGGACACTTAAGCTCACGGCACCAAGCTATGGCGACCTGAATCATATCGTTTCCAATACCATGTCCGGTGTGACGTCATCTATGCGCTTCCCCGGTCAACAGAACACAGATCTCCGTAAATTGGCTGTAAATTTGATACCTTTTCCACGACTCCATTTTCTCGTCCCCGGATTTGCTCCGCTTATTTCAAGAGGAGGCGCCCTGTACCGTTCACTTACTGTTGCTAAGTTAACCCAAGCGATCTTTGACCCCAAAAATATGATGGGAGCTTGTAACCCGAGTCAAGGACGTTACCTCACAGTGGCAGCCATCTTTAGAGGTAGGGTGTCGATGGCAGAAGTTGACCAAGAAATGCTTAATCAGAAAAATAAAAATTCAAACCACTTTGTTGAATGGTTGCCATGCAATATACAGACAGCTGTTTGTGATATCCCCCCGCCAAATCTCAAAATGTCGGCCACCTTTATAGGGAATAATCCTTCGATTCAAGAAATTTTCCGACGGATGTCTCAACAGTTTACTGGAATGTACAGGCGGAAAGCCTACATTCATCTGTATACTGGTGAAGGTAAGGACGAGATGGAGTTCACAGAGGCCGAGTCCAACATTAACGACTTGATTTCTGAGTACCAACAGTACCAGGAGGCTTCTTGTAATGATAACGACCTATCAGACAACGAGGAGGAAGAAGCAGATGTGTAACATTGCTAGTTACAAACGTTTTATTGATCTTTACATGTCTTCTATATACATTTGTTTAGCAACTGACTCCTACATTTACAATATGTACAGTAGACGATGCTGCTTCGATGCAGCAAAATTATATTGAAAATTCACGATTGACAAAATTGCTTTGCAAAATGTGTGTGATTACATTACCTGCGAATATTATCAAACACGAACTCAATATTTTTGTAAAGACTACTAATTGCTCATTTATAAAGACAGATTGATAACATTAACATTTTCATTTTATATATATCAGGTCATTGTGATAGTGGTGAATAGCAAATACACAAACCTGGAATCACTGACACTTTCAGTCTGTTTCAGCAGAATAAAATCGAGTTACAATTCATTGATGTTAAATTGTTGAATAGATCATTTTTCCAAAATGTATGATATAAAATGAAAATATGACTATTTTGCTTTAATGAGTGTATAACATTATGTTGAACGTTAATATATACTCCATGTTTAATTGTTATGTATACATCTTATAATTTATCTAAGTCTGCAGTATGAAATAATATTTTTGTACTTAATTAGATACATTTTATTTGATATGTTTTAGTCTATTTATTGTTCTATCGTCAAATATTGTAGCATGGACAACTCAGAAATGACAGAAAAAATGGATATTCTGTGTTTATACATTATATTTCATACCAGTCAGCAATGATAATGTATTCAATTAGGTTTATATTTTATTAAATGTTGTACGAGTAATAATGTTCAAAGATGTTTCGTTTGTTCAGCCATCTTCGTTCCCAGCTAAAAGGAAAGTAAATCGTCTGGAATACTAGGATACTTCTGTTGTTCCAAACACTCTAGCTATCAATTGGGATAAAAATATCAGTGGTGGCTAGATTAAAAAGGCTTGTATTTATCGTTCTATGTTCCAGTCAGGGCATAGGTAATCTTTATGTCCACTGCTAGAAGCGATTCATAGTTTTTGCAAAATCTTTTTCGATTTGCTAATATACAATTTTCAAGAAATGAAAACACACTGGTTCTACTTTATAAACAAAAAAAACATACTAGAATAATTTTATCTGAAAGATTTAATACACAAAGATTTTGAAACTCTCACCTGATGTTCTCTTTTGAATTTCATAAACTTTATAATATAAAATATACGTTTGCATTGTGTACGCTTTCTG
>JAUMHH010003338.1:0-11457 GCA_032359455.1 Chlamys rubida
TACCAGTCTGGATTTATTCCTGGTGACTCTACTGTTTATCAATTATTATCCATGTATAATACTATTATACAAAAACTAGATGAAGGACTTGAAATTAGATCAATATTTTGTGATGTAAGCAAGGCATTTGATAGTGTCTGACATCCTGGCTTATTATTTAAACTTGAAAAATATTGTATTAAAGGATTATAACGGTAATGCTTTTATGAATTCAAGTGGAATTCGTCGTAAACTTTCTTCAGTAAAATTGTGTACATAAACGGATACTCACCACTCTCTTGTTGCATATTTGATCCTGCTTCCAGTGTAGCTTGGGCATTGGGCTCTCTCTGAAGCCCCTATTTCAGCTGCAGGCCAGGAAAACGTTCCTTTAGGACTGTCAACAAGTTCGGCGGGACACAAAGCTACAAATAAAAAGACAATATGCGGTTACAATAATATCGGTTGTAAAATGCAAAACCTGCACATTTGGTTGGCTTCAGTAGATGTTTCAGCTATTAGAAGAGTTTAGCACATTGAAATAAGGGAGTGCGTCAGCGCAAAAATAAAAAAAATAAATAAAAGAACAACCCTTGCGATGTCAAATGGAGAAACTTCTGCGGTTTTCTTATTTTTTCATGATTACGAAGAAATTAGATTTATAAAGCGCAAAGACGTTTCGACCGAAAATGAATATTAGTGATTAAACACTGTAATTTGCGGAATGTTGTGTATTCAGAGTGTCTGCAGGTGAATTTGGTCTGGTTTGGTTTGGTTTGTTTGTTTGTGTTTTACTCCTATTAACAGCTATGGTCATTTAAGGACCTGCCAGGTTTCGGTGGTGGAGGAAAGTCGGAGTTCCCGGAGGAAAAGCACCGACCTATGGTCAGTACCTGGCAACTGCCCCACTTAGGCCTCGAACCCGCGACCCAGTGGTGAAGAGCTAATAGTAGCAGATCGTCAGACGCCGGTACCACTTGGCTACCGCAGCCACGTGTGAAGATGAAACAGAAAGTTCTCAAGGAAAGGGTTGATGGACAGGTGCGGGATATATGACTGACTGAATCGGTGTAGGCCTGTGACCTTCAATGTCAATTCAGCGGACCTCAGTTTGAAGGACCAAGACATTATCTATGTAGAAAACGTTTCCGATTGTTCGAACACATTATGATTTTGGTGAGAACGTCATCGCATCTAACAGTTAAGGTCTCTAATGCCTGATGATATCAATTGTAGGCTAAAACACTTATGCTGCAGGGAAGACTGGTTTGAGACATCATGGTATTTATGACGCTGTAGTATCTATGGCGTCTTATTATGTACGACGTTATCAAATAATGTGTAAGTAGATATGCGGTCAATCAACATAGACATTACGTTGAATATGTACAGTTTTTTCTCAACGCAACAGATTAAAGACAGGTGTCGAAACATTTTCTATAAATAACTTTCTGTGAAAATGTTTGATATAATTTGTATATTTTTATTGAAAATATATTTTCTATATCCTACTTGAGAGTTTTTTTAAAATATAAGATCGTCCACTTAAGAGAAATGTCTCTTGCTTACGTCGTTTTATTTGGCTGCTCTTTTGTACTTTAACTCGACAAGAGCTATTTTTTCAGTTATTTTGGTTCCCATTAAATCCAAATTATGTGTCCCCGAGGAGTCTTTCAAAATTGATGGGATATCAAATAGTTTTTTTTATTTTATTGCAATGTTTAATTGCTGAGGTTTTAAATAGAATATGAAGTCAATGGACATCACATGTGATACAGGGAATGCTTTCTATTCCAAATCACCTGATCGCGGTATTTTTTGTGAATAGTCATGATGGTTTCCTTTTTGCTCTCGTTTCTCCTTGATTATCATTGTTGTCTTTGTACACCCTCTTTGAACTTGGATTATGGTATAGCTTGCTTAGTTGTGATGCACGTATTTCTTTACGAACCAATACTTACTTGGGTGATCAAGGCTCCAGCTCTTGACGTCATGTTCGTAAAGCCTCTGTACTTTTTTCAGTTCAGTATAGATAAAGTTATATATTGTGAGTTCAGTCATTTCCATCAATGTGTTGCAGTCGATGGTAGCAATCACGGAAAATTCTCCACTGTGGAAAAGAAAACCTCGACAATGCAACAAAATACATTTGAAAGGAACAATAACAATTTATATGTGAAATTATTTGACATAGGACGGAGATATCGGAAAAAGATCCGTTTTTCTCTTGGGGATCATACATTTTAATCATATATTATTCATGTATTAATTATCACTCAAAATAACAAAAACACAACCACAAACAGACGTGATTGCCTTATCTTTTACTGCTTTAAGCTTATTTCTCTTTTTACCTCATTTTTTTGTTGACCCTTCAATGATAACATAGTTTGTTTTGTACCTTCTTGGCTCGATGACTTTTACGATCACGTGATATGTTCCTAATGTTTGATCGGTCAGAATATATGCAATCTGAAATAAAAATTATGAATAACTCAAAGTTATATCTGTAAGCAAGACGGTAAGGGGGTTGAAACTGCTTATTTCATTAAGTGACAGTATCACTCGGATGACATTGTGACATTAGTGATTAAGTTGACCTCATGATCTTGATTTGTCCTTTTTCCGAATGGATCGTGCATCATAGCTTATCATAAAATGACATTGAAGGTCAAGACCTGGAAAACTTATACTTAAAATTATACTTTAGCTGAATTTCTACAAAATCCTTAAGTTCTGTTAAATGGCGTTGCGAAAATGCATATGAATATACAAAATATCTACCGTTTTCGAGATATTTAGCCATCCAAGTATTTCAACAAATCTTTGTCCTTGACATTCACACCATGACCTCTAAATTCTTACACTAAAGCCTTCCTAATTCTAATACAAAATGTCAAAGCATTCGCAAAAATCGGCCTGAAGTAAACAAAACTTAAGCCATTTCTAGGATTCTCATGCATCCGTGACCTTGATCGTTGAACGCATAACCTCAAAAATTGCCAGAACACGTTATCCTGAGTATGAAGCATGCATTTTCAAAATGTTAATGTAAATATAAGCAAAATTGTCATACTTCTGAAATAGTGGTCACTACATATCATATTTTAGTCATTTTCATGTTCAAGTTTGATTTTGACCTTTGACATCTCAACCTTGAAAATATTTGTACATAAGGTTTACACCAATACTTACAAACATTTATATACATGTTTACATAGAAAGCATATCCTTTTTGATATATTGCCAGGAATTTGAAGAATAAAAATCATTGTCCACATTATCGCAATACCTTTTTGTTTTCATATATCATTTAACACATCAGTTGCCAGAGCAACCATTGTAAACGCATCCAAAGAATACATGTGCGTTCAGATACCAGGTACTTTATTTCTGTAGATTATTACTCATTAGTATTTCTTATGAATGCAGCATCATAAAATACTTACTCCGGTCTGAAACTGGGTGTATGCTAGTGAACCCTCATTAAAAAGATTGGAGTCCAAAGTACCACGCAGTAACGCTGATAAGTCAAAGGTTATTATTCTTGTCCGACCTATCAAAATAAAATACAAAATGCAATGAAATAATGAAATAAATTTATGAGGAAATATCTAATGAATCTGATTAAATTCAACGTGAACAGTTTTAGGAACATTGTTTTCTGAATTAAAATAGGTTTGAAATTCTCGGCAAATCAAAGGCAAAGGCAATCATTGTTTTAGAATCCACCGATCATATGACCATACAATTATCGATCCCATGATACATGTTCAGTAAATTTGGTTAAAGTTTGCATAGGCTAGGTACAGAGCGAAACACAATTCCCTAAGCAAACAATGGTCGAGTTTCTTTACTTCCGAATCAGTCAGTAAAAAACTTGTTCAGGACCATGAAAAGATAAACCTATGGAGTCTATTTTGTCTTGTTTACCCCTGATTGGTCGTAACCATATGTTTCCATGGCAGCAAGGAGTCATATCCTCATTATGCGAAACGAACTGTATTCTGCCCAATGTCATTAAAAACCAAATCATGTTCAAATATGTTGATTCCCATTTAAGGAGTAGACTTTGAAAGGCTTTTCTCCAATTTCTCTTTTCTGTTCAATGCCCATTGTTCTTCATTTACATCTATACACGATTAGTTATTGCAAGCAAATACCGTATGAACTACATCCATTTAACAGCAGGTATATGGTATCGTTTCTGAATAGTATTCGGTTTTATGACACATATGTGATAATTATCACAATGATGATAAAACTGGTTATACAAGCTTATATTGATTCCTTTTTGTTGGAAATGATGGTAAAACGTATGAGGTCTCTAAATTGGAGGAAACTGAAGTAATCAGAGAAACCATGTAGTTTAGCAGGTGGCCCTTTACACTAAAACATGCGCGTTCAATGACATTTTGTAATATGCACGGTTGTTGCTTCATCTTCAATGAATCAGTAGAACAAAACCTGAAGAGGAACTATTTTTTGCTATTGTAACTTGTGGAGTTGTTTTCATTACCATAAGAATACTGTATAAATCGCATTTGATATTCTAATCAAACACCAGCATGTAAGGTCATTTATGTTTAGGTAAAAACGTACCTCGGAAATTATTCGTTTATGCAACCTTATTCTCTTCCTTATCTTACATTATTTAATCAGTCCATCTCCTATCGTTATGACTCCCTTAGCAAAAACCTATTATTCAGTTTTCCGTTTTCAATGGTAAGGAGATAAAGCAATTATAGACTTATGTACTTAAAAAGGGATCTCAATATTTTAAGTGGCAGGAATAAGATGAAAATGTTACTAAATAAAATATATCAATACTGGTCATTAAACATGTTTAATACAAAATGTTCGGTTTCGTTCTCATTAATTTTTTCGTGTAATGCATAAATCAGGTATTCGTTTGCTTTTTTATGTTATACATCGTCCCCTCCTCCTTCTATGTTGTCTGCATACCTTCTTTCCTTCAGCAATAATTAAACATTCAATGATACTGTAAAATAACACTTCTTTCTTAATATTAATTAATGTGTGTGGTGCATGTGCTATGGGCTGTGAGTTACATTGCGGGTTGAGACCAAAGTTAGCTTAATATCTTCGTAAATTGAGTTTTTAAATTGCTTTATGACTGGTAAACATAACGTATTGATTGATGAAACAATTTGACGTGCCGTATCGTTATTTAATAAAGTAAAATTCATTGTAGATCACCAATCTCATTATCGATTTCATTATTCAATAATAGTGCATGAAACAAGAGCACACTTAACAATACTTCACATAGTGATATCCACTCATAGTCCGTTAAATAATCACGTGATATGGTAATCAACGGAGAGCTTACCTAGTGTGCTTTCATGGTTACAGCTGTCTCCTATACAACAGTATGTACAGTGAACTTCGTTGGCATTCCCAAAGCATTGTGAACTGACAGCTCGAGCTTTTTCGACACAAGTTCGAAAAGGTTCACATCCTTTATTAAGCTCTAGACCACTCGTTGTGAACGTCAATTTAGAATAACACACCGGCTGAAAAGATAAATACATATCATATAAAAAAGGACGCCATGTCTACTCCATGTCTGATAGGTTGAACAATGTGCATATTGTCTGTCCATTAGATTCAGTAGTCGTTCTTTCCTCATGTCTTTTTTTTCTAGTTTGTCGATGTTCAATATCCTTTGTATATTATATCTAGTACTGTTATATAACATTTGGAGCAGCTAATAATTATTTCGTCGACGCAACGTTAATAAAGTAAACCAAAGGATCACATAGCAAAACTGCTCCCCTTTTTAATTATTTGATAAGTAGATATGTATAGTACCAATAATCTTGACGTTTGATGATCTATCATGTTAAGCAATCAAAATAAGCACTTGAAACAAAGAGATCAAACAAAAGGAAACATTTGAACAATAGCGAATGCATCTGATTAATTAACAGGATCGAGTGTTATTTTCCTTATTTCATTCAGGAATTTCTCCCTAAGGTTACTTAAAAATATGTTTTGAAATAAATAAAAAAAAAATGATTAAAAAACCTAGTGTGATCGTATATGATTATATGCACTGTTGTTTTTTTTTAAACTAAATCTTTGGAAGAATTACAACTTAAACCTTGATTTTTAAGCAATCATGGCAAAATATTTTCAATTAAAATCAGCATGATTGTTTTCCACAATATTGAGCTCAGCCTCCCAGCACCTGGAATGACTTGACATACATAATATTATTTAATTTTCTTTTCCCAGAGATACGTCATTGCGAATTTAGTTGAAATATGACGACTTTTTTTAGGAAGAGTAGACCTTCAAGACTTAAATACCAAATTGTCTTTGTACCCTGGCCCGATCTCAGGGTAGCGACACCATTTCTTTTACACAACAAGATATAAGGAGATCTGCAATATGTGAATATAGTTATAAGATCGGAATCTAAATAATTTCTATGTTTCGACCCAAGTACTATGCCCTCAGAGAGAGGGCCTTACTCCTGGACGAATGTTGGCACTCTTCATCCATTACCCGTGTATGTGGTTAGATTGTGTATATCTAAGCCGTTTTCAACTTTTTGTGCCCCGCCCCGCAGCCCCTTGGAGTAACATCTTCCATTTGTACAATCTTAGGTCCATACATTAATGTATTTCTCGTCGTCAAGTTTCATGGAATTCCGTTTAGCATTTCAGAAAAAAGAATTCATTTCAAAAATTGTCGATGAAGGGATGATGAAGGGTTATTGTATAGAGGTCAGTGATATATTTATAATTCATCTCTGAAAAGCATTTATATTTGGAGAGTAAAACGTCATACTTAAGTTTATGAATAATGTATAGCTATTAACCTTGTTACATGGGATACAAAGTCAATGACAGGAAGAAAATCGATAAACATAAGTGACCTTTCTAAGAAATAGACATAATGAACCAGGAAGTACGCCATTTGCATCGATTATTCAAAATAATTAGTGCTATACAATACAACTCGATATTAATAGGCAAAAAATCTCTCATATCCAGCCATTTTTACCTAAAGGTATCATTATAGGTATAACCCTTCTAAATTTATCAGGGATGAGAGTTGTTTGTGGTTGTTTGTATTCTTAAAGACCTGCTTGTATTTTATTTCTGTTTTTTTTCTAATCTTTCTAATCTATTTTTATAGATACCAAAAACTTTACTTATGAAACCATTAATTTTATATTTATGTATGACAATAATGGTCTCCCCCCTGCCAGAAAGATGCGTAAGACACACATATTTAATACAGAATGCCAAAAATGAATACCTATGATAAAACGCAACTTTACATTCATGACTGTTCACCTTTCATCACTAGTAGTCAGACATTTGTGGAAAATAGACCAATATAATACTACGTTTGCAGGGTATTCTACCGGACAGTCGTTGATCTACGTTGACGACATGTCACGATCTGCATCATTACCTTATTAAATGTCTACCACGAGTAAAGACTTGTTTACAATGTCATAGATCATTCATGACTAACATACTGTCCTGGATGTGACATAAGACATAATGACGGATACGTCAACAAAAGATGCTTTATGTGCGTTCACAATATTTATTTTGTTGTTTGAGTGTCACCCAAGTTCAGTTTATTGTCAGTTTTATAGATTTTGAGTTAGAATTTCCTCCTTGTATTTCCTTTTATATGAACTTATTTGATTCAAAATTTTTTTTTTTTTTTTTTTTTTATTGGTGAATCAACTGATACAAAATGATACAAGTGAATATAACTTATCACAACATTATAAACAAATCTCAATACCGCTTTTTAAATAATTAATACTAAACCAACAAGACCTGTAAGCTATTTTATAAGATATATGCCCAGCTTCTTCCAAGCAAAATTTCGTCGTCAACTTGTATAAGACATGTTGATGAAGTGACATGCATGATAAAGTTCCTGTAATAAATGTTAAACAGTTGTCTTTGATAATATTAAAAGTATTGAAATATGTCTATGAGGGAATAATCGCCGTGCATTCCTCACTAAGAGTCAATAATCCATCCATTGAAGACATCACGTATTAAAATCGTGCAAGAATTGTAAATATAATAAGTTGTAACATTGTGTGTATAGGGAAATCATAGAAAACTTCAAAGCTGAAACAAAACTGTGATAACTAATTTCCAATATAACAGACATAGCCGGACAAAATGGTGTCCACCGATGGATCGATGGACGGACAACCTGATGACAGTATCCCCCTGGCTTCGTTGTGGGAGATTTATAAGATGCAATTAAAGGAACAAATCATATTTGGAAATACATCAGCAGAGTTTCGAAGTGTGCTCATACAAGCAATAGGTGACGTTACAAATTAAACAGCATAGTATGATCTTATCCTTGTTATCAATGCTTTGACTTGCTATAAACAAGTTTATCTGCACAACTAAATTTTGTCAGTGCAAAGTAGCACGAGAGCAGCTTTGTATATACATTAGAACTAAAAACAAGGCATATTGTTTAGCACTTTTAATCAAACATTCTTACAACAGATCTGAACTGAACTATGAATCAGATGAGGAGAATCTAAGTGTTTCGGCAAACCATATATAAAACTGAGAAAATCAACAAATTTGTCAGCGAACCCTCCGACAATTCAGCCGGGGAGCCACAAACGGTGCTAAAATCAACTTCCGCTCCTATCTGGACATCCATGATGTGTTTATTATTTTGTCGGTCTCCTACTTTCTTTCTATCGTAATTTCCTATTTATTTTGATTTCTCTCCATATGTGTAAGCACTGCGGTATATGTATTATTGACACACCATCTTAGCAGAATTAAATTTTAAGCATATACAAAAGTTTATAATTTTGTATTAAGTTTAAAAGGAATTAAAAATGTACAAAAACGTGGACATAAGAGTCTTTTCATAATCATTTAATTTGATAAGTCCTTGTTATCAAATAAAGTCCTATACCTAAATTTAGTGCACAACTTTTGTATATGCTTACAATTTAATTCTGCTAAGATGATGTGTCAATAATACATATACCGCATTTGTCTGATAAGTTGCCAGAGTCATACAGTAACACGCCTGGTTCGTACTACCATAAACAATCTTTTCACTTCAAAGTGATTGTAGTGTAAACAATATATCCATTTCTACGACTTTGACTTCATGGTACTCAACTGTCCGAGACGTGAGCAAGGAAATACCAGTATGACATCATTATATATCATGACGTCATCACTTTCTTTGTTATGTCCTTCTATCAACATAAATACACACTTCCCTTGATGAAGCTCTAAAGAGGGGAAAGTACTAGGGAGGTACTAAGGAGTTCATTTTTATATATTTAACCATCACAAGGACTTTGGATGTTTTTCTGATACTTAAAATATTTCTTTTTAAGTAGTATTTCAACAAATCTAATCTGAAAATCCATTTGTCAGTGGCTTATTGCTGTAGACGACGGATGCCCTTTCTTTACTATAATTTCATTATTTAATATTGATAAGGTTTGTATATATCTTTCTACGACCACGAATCAATCGTAGAACAATGAGAAAAAATAAAATGCTATAACATTACAAAATGTGTATGTGTGCGATCGGTGACAAAAACATTTTAAAAAATCGAGGGGAAAATGGAGCATGAAGAAAGATCTTGTGGTTGAGGAGTAGAACAGTCATGATAATACCTAAATACGAATCGCCCAGTGCTTTTGAAACGAGGTTTGGAACAGGATCCTTCCAAATATTATCTTAACTGTAAATATAGGGTAAATATTTATTCTTTCAAGACAAATTATCAACTTTTGTGAGCGGAGAAGAAAAATGATGTATTGAAAATGTGTCGACATGGCAAAAGTGTACAACACAGTGAGAGACAATCAGACAATCCGTCTGCTTAATATGAGAGTGTATGTCAGACTCACCGTTATTTACAAACAAACTCATCCAATTACAATGGTATTGTATGATTATCCGACGAGCAATTGCTAAATAACAATATCATAAATCGCGCTGTCTGAAAATAACACAATCCATAACGAGACATATAAAACAAATTAACGATGTATCTGTTAACTTAATGAATACCATTCGCACTGTTTGGTGGTAATAAAATATGTTTTTGAAGATGTGTATATCATTTTTATGTCACACAACTTATTACGAAGTATGACTTATGTCAGTGGACAAGCTTAACCTGTAAAATAATTATCTGTTTCCAACGTAATAAGACATTTACTGTTGCCATTAAGTAAACGAAAATTGGTCTTGTTGTGTGGATCTTGTGTATAATGAATAACAAAAATATGAGTATTTGATTGATTATGCTAGAACGCTGTCTGCTTAAAAGAATAAAAACAGAACAGGAATAAAATGGGCGGATGCTCACATAGATATATGGTAGCAGCCTTCTAACCCTCCACCTCCCCTCAAACTTGCTTTGCCTGTGACCTTTGACCATTTAATCTTGACCGATGACCATACAAATCTAATTAGATGTAAAACTCGATATAACCATTAAATGGTGTATATCTGAATTAAGTGTGTTCAGGTGTTGTTTATTAGATATCTTGCACACAATCTTTTTACTACCGAAGGACGGACTGCTGGACGCACACACGGACGGAAGCACTGACAAAGCGATTTCTTGATATCCCTCTCGCTACATTAGGGTATAATAAGAAAGGAAATGCCTTAAAGTAAAGATACTACTGCATCAGTCATTATCTCGAAGAAGATATTTTTTACTTGTAGTATTCTCCCTACAAAAATTCGCGTTTTTTTAGCTTAAGGCCACAACAATTATCAATTTATTGATCCCTTAATTATCAATCCCCGCATAAAATTTTAGACCCATCAATAAATCTCTGTGATTTGCTGATTTTAGTTTTTAATTCATGGAAAACAACAATGTCAAACTGTAGGGTTGTAAGTTTTAAGATCACGATGTCGATCCTTGCATTTATTCTTTTCCTCTCCGTTTTTCAAATATGCATCATTCTTAAACCATAAATATGTAAAATGTTTTCAACTTGGGTTTATATTGAATTCTTTCGTTAAAAAATAAGGAAAACATTATTTGATAAGGGTGACAACGTTTGATGGTACTCTTTACTTAAGTACAACTGGAGTAAAATAGACAAAACAGATACCTTAGTTCAAAGACGTCAGGAGAAATGTGAGCCTTACAATTAATACGAGAAGGCATTAATAGAACCAAATTAACAGCAAAACCAGATATCCTGAAACCCTACAGCGAAAGGAGAGCCTAGCTCATTGGAACTGGTCATCATTTCTTTTAACACATTACACCAACCATAACGCTTCCTTTCTAATCCCTGTCGATGTAATATCTACCTGATATACGTGTATTAGCTAGCAATAACCTACGACACATTAAACTTATTTATTATTCTACCACGTCTGTGATGTAACGACGGTTTTCATTGGTTAAAAAGAGTGCATTATTGAGCGATATACCATG
>JAUMHH010003349.1:0-47381 GCA_032359455.1 Chlamys rubida
GGTAACGTCACGTGATATTATCTATTTATAACGGTTTAGAAAATATACAATATTCCACTGTTCGGGCGAAACCGGTAGACATACCTGTTAAAGAAGATTCAACTTATCCTGAGCTTGTTGCGATTGACACCTACTCTTAGTTTCCCTATTCTTCAATCGCCTTGCATACTGGTTGGTATCCAGGCAAGGGATAACGGAACCAACCGAACCTGAACTAAAGTAACGGCGTTGGCTCTACTCCTGGATCGATGTTATAATAATAATAATAATGTGTCACAGAAAATATGTTGAAGAGAATTAAAAGGACCCTGACTTTGGCTTTTCAGTAACCCAGACAGCATTTACTACCATAGAGAAGTTCTTTGTAAGTCCTTAGACAATCTACGCATAGAGTTAGTCACCATTTCATCTTGCCATGGTATTGTTGATGAAGAAGAGCCTCGTTTTGACAGCAAGCTCTTCCCAGATAAAGATGTACCAAGACCTAAGAAATTCCGAGGGAAACGGGTAAGACGTTGGATGTTTTAAAAATTGGCGCCTTTTGGTTTGTATAACCCCTAGTAGTTATTTTAATGATCTTAATGTCATATTTTAAGTATATTAACTTCTTTGGTCCAGTGTTTTTTCTTTTTATTTGGTGAAAATTACAATTTTACATCGCAAAGTGATAATTGATTTAGTAGCATAATTTTTATTTGTGCAGGTATAAAAATTTATATTTCATATTTATGTGGATGTAATGCATTTTAATTCATGTTTTGTGCTCATGCAGGATTAATAAGAGATATTTCACTTTTGTGCAGGTGTAATATTTGACATTTTGGATTTGTACAGGTGTACCTGTTGAGCAGTCGAGTCCACCCTGGAGAAACCCCTGCCAGTTATGTCTTTAATGGTTTTCTAGATTTGATTCTAAGAGAAAACGACCCACGTGCCAAAGCCCTTCGCAAGCAATTTGTTTTTAAAATGATTCCGTTGTTGAATCCTGACGGAGTTCAGAGAGGGCATTACAGGACTGATCAGCGAGGAGTGAACCTCAACAGGTTATACCTGGACCCTGACATCAATATTCATCCATCCATCTATGCATCAAAGAGTATTCTAGTGTATCATCACATTAAGAACCGGGTTATTAAGGAAGGCGATAAACTAGATTTCAAAATCACTTTCCCAGGCTCGAATGTTGTGTCTTCTAGTCCAGATATTCCAAAACATTCATCCGAACCTGCCAAAAACTCCAAACTCCCTCCAAAACCTGACAAATCAAGTAATAGGCAGGCAACTGGTGGTGCTAACTCAAGGGGAGACAACAACGCTAACAACAATCACAGTGTTCTAAATGGAGGGCGTGTCAGTGCTGAAAATTCCCTTCAGACCAAAGAAAATTCTTGGGTGACTGAAAATCATGATGGTGGCCTGTTGCCTCCCAGAATGAAAGTAGAAAAGTTGAATCTAGCTGGCCTAGATGGCACTGATACATCACTATACGGGGACAACGGTATGCCAGCGGATATTTCTGTCGATGATCATGGACGAGTGTCATCTTCCTGTAGTAGTATTCTTAGTAATGCCACTATACAAGACCGGAGAACAGTGGACAGCGAGTTGAGGCTCAGACTGTCGGAGTTAACTATGTCGGACGATAACTGTCGCGGGAAGTTATCACACATGAGTATGTTGACTATGAGTGTAGGGTTAAACGATTCGGACAATGAAGATCCCGACACAGAACACCTGGGTAATGAGGGTTCCGAGGATGAAGGCGATTTCACACCAGCTGTGATCTCTCGTACAAACTCGCCTCATCTTTCCTCTCCTTGTTTACGAGAAATTCCTCCTCAGGAAAGTGGCATTGCTTTCTACGTTGACTTGCATGGACACGCTTCCAAAAGGGGATGCTTTATCTATGGAAATTATTTTGAAAACGAGGATACTCAGGCAAGTAGTTAGGGGAATATTGACGAAAAATCTTTAAAATTGCCAAAGTGTACTTGTAAGTTCTGTAGGTTTACAAGTTATAATGGTTACATATAGAGGATATTTAATGGTGTCTTCAGTAATAACAAATATATTTCATGAGTGTGGCTAATATTTTGATATTTTCCACGAGTGTGCAGCACGAGAGAAAAATTTCTAAATATTAGCCACACTCGTGAAATATATTTGCTAATAATCTAAGAAACTTGTAAAATGTCATTTATGAATAATAATTTTATCTTTTTAAATTCATTGAACAAACATTTGGTAATCAATGTTGGATCTATGTTGAAATTTGTGTTCTTAGGTTTAGTAATAAGAGCAAGGGCAGTAAAAATCTCTGTGTATTTTTGTGACTCGACACAAATTGTTGCCTTTGAATGCAGCGAATAGAAGATCACGTTATGATTGGTCATTACCAAAAAGTGAATATCAATTTTGATATTTGTCACAGTGTGAAAGATATCAGTTTTATCAAGTTGATAGAATCCGATATTTCACTGGCTAAAATGTAATAAATAATAATAGCTTAATGAGGCCAAGCTTAAGATAAATTACGTTTAATACAAAAACTGTATTGAGTTTATATTGAGTTAGTAATTATGTTGTTGTTTTCAGGTAGAGAACATGTTGTTCCCGAAGCTGATTTCCATGAACACCGCCCATTTTGACTTCACGGGCTGTAACTTTAGTGAGCGTAACATGTACACGAAGGATAAACGTGACGGCATGTCTAAGGAGGGAAGTGGACGGGTGGCCATATACAAAGCCCTCGGCATTATACACAGGTTTGTACATTCTCGTCGCCATATTAGCACGAGTGTGTAAAGTTACGGTAGTGGTAGCCCCATACTCCATAGCTTTATAAAAGATGTTGTCGGTTTGTGAAAAATACTGATAGTTTGATAATTACCTTGGTAGTTTTTGATACTGGTTAAAATGTAGAAAAAGAACAATAACTTAAATATGACAGATGCATGCAATGAAGTGTAGTGGATAGCATAATGCTAGTAAGGAATTTTTAAAAAAAAAATATTTTCACTTTGTTTTCTAAAGCACTGCAAAATATAATTTCACATTTATTCAAGAAAGTGGAAGAATGTTATTTATACATTGTACTTGTTAAAACGAAAATGAAACCTATACAATGAATTTATTTCAGGTTATTAATAAATTGTTGTGTTTTTTTATATATTTTGAGATCAATGTGTTTGTGTGCTACAGTTATACGTTGGAATGTAATTACAACACGGGGCGGATGGTGAACCCCGTCCCCCCTGCCTACGGGGACGACGGCAGAGCAACACCTCCTCCCATGGCAGCCTTTCCTCCCAGATACACACAAGCACACTTTGAAGAGGTTAGTAAAAGAAATAGCGTCTGTCTTTTGAAAGCATTTCCTAAAGTATGAATAATATAAATATTTAATGGTAAGTCCATAGATTAATAACTTGGCTACAAACCTCAATGTTTTATTGTGATTAAGTGTGAATGTTAGTTTGTAACTAAAAAAATTCAAGTGTTAAAATAGCTTTCAGTATATGTTCGCCGACATCTGTCCTGTTGTCAGACCTGACATAGCTGTAGTAATAATTTCTAACTTAGGTTGGCCGACATCTGTCCTGTTGTCAGACCTAACATAGCTGTAGTAATAATTTCTAATTTAGGTTGGCCGAGCTCTGTCCTATTGTCAGACCTGACATAGCTGTATAAATAATTTCTAATTTAGGTTGGCCGAGCTCTGTCCTGTTGTCAGACCTGACATAGCTGTATAAATAATTTCTAATTTAGGTTGGCCGAGCTCTGTCCATTGCTGCTCTAGATTACGTTGACTCCAACCCCTGGTCCAGACTGACACTGTCAGAGATGAACAGTGTACATGGTGTGCGGGAGAGCGTGAAGCGCTACCTCCGAGGCATGAGAGGAGGGCCACGAATTCCCAGGAATCCGTCCAAGTCCTTTGTTAAAACCAGGTGAGTACCGATAGGAAAGGTTGATAGTACATTGAATCGCCTGACAAAAGGTTACAGAGGCTGAGGCTGGAAAAAGAATGACATGGTTTGATAGTATAGTGCACTTTAAAGAGTAGTCAGAGATGTCAGAAAAAATTCCCTGAATATGTCGTGACTGTTAAAGGATCCCCGTCCCACACAGTTACCTCCCCTTTATTTTGTTTTAGATAGAGCTGAAGCGAAGTTTGGCCAGGTCACTTCCGTTGACCAGGTGGCTCTGTCAGTAAGAGCGGTAGTGTAACCATCTGAAGTCCAGGGTTCAAATCCCGCTCTATCCCCACAGAATTTTTACACCCAGAACACTTTTGTTGATTATATTTTATAAATCTCATCTGTATTGATTTCATCTTTATCATTTTTTTATGAAAGTCCCGCAAAGTATGATTTTATTTCCAGAAATGATTTATCGAAGCTATAGTCATGCAAAAAATTCAGCTTCCTATGCGCAATTACAAATTTATGTCAGTGATAAGGGGATCCTTACCGTGATTTTACACCAGTTCATCTGATCATTTAACCAATAGATTTATGAAATGTTGATGCACTAAACTCTCACTCTAACTTATCTGTCAACCTACATACTTTCAAGTATCCAGAGTAGGGTGAGAGAACCAAAACGTCCATCACTGTACGGACAATGGCTTAACATCCTAAAATGAACTACATTTTATTGTTGTTTTAAACTTTTAAAGAGAAAAAATCTACTGTTATGGGCTGTTTAGTTTGATTAAAAAAGATGTCTCATGTTTTTCTGCAGCATTACAACTAACCAGAACAACAACCGTCTAAATCGTACCAACAACGATACAGGCCCCGGAGGACGTCCTATTCCTGCTCGCATGATCTCGGTGGAATCCACCACTAGCAGTAACAATTCTGCCTCGCGCTTCAACCGTCGCGACTCGCAGAACTCGCAGAACCAGAAAAGGGAGCTAGGGCCAGTTAGGGAGAGTAAGCAACATTAAATCTTATACTCTAATAAATATAGTCATACAAGTACAGTCAAACCTGTCTATAAAGACCACTCAGGGGAGACACCGAAAATGGCCTTTATAGACAGGTGGTCTTTATAGACAGGTTCGAAATTTTCAGAAAATCAGCTAAGTATTTTTGTGTGTGTGTGTGATTTGTTAAAGTACACAGTACATGACTCCATATTTGCTATACAGGAATTTGGTACCCGAGAAGAAAAACATCCTAAATGATATTACTACTGTGAATTATAGTGATTTTTTTTCTTATTTAGATTTGTAATATGTTCAAGAGATAATATACACAATTTTGTCTCAATTACATCAATAGCTTTTATTTTGTTATAGCGCATGTATAACAACTGAATTAAATGAGTACCAATATTCTTTTTTAAAAGTTCTTAATAAAAATTACCGAAGAATATAACCTCAGACTTTGTTTAATATGTGTGTTTGTTGCGAGATTGGCCTCGATGTGTGTCAAAACAGGCGATGAAAAAATCTGAGATTATTACGTAACGGTCTGTCTTCAAGACGTCAACAATAAAATTGCCGTGGCATATGTAAAATCTGCACTCAAACCTCGGATAAACATGTAAACTATTTTGGCAACATTGTATCTTTTTCCAATACACATCCACGTTTCAGTGAAGTGTCATTTGAAAGAGTAAACAACAAACAAAATAGTGGGCTCTTCTGTCAGTCCATTTTCTTGTGTTACGTGACTCAACTTGTGAACCCAGTTTGGATTGGCTGTTTGCTATTTAGGTCATGTTTTTGCATACAACGTCAGCAACATACGGGGACTACGAAGAACATTACTTTCGTTTTACTGCCAGATGGTTTGGGGAGCGGATTGTTTTCTTTAACTGGAGTCTGTCCAAGTGTTACGTGAAAGGGGTAAGTTACGTGAAAGTGGTTGTCATCTTAATTATCTTGAAAAATATTCAGTCTAGCAATCTGTACGACTCTAGTTAGCGACATATTTATGTAACAAATGATCATCAAGTCTTTTCGATATCTTATCGCACCGAAACACGGCACGACCCAAATATACAATTTCTGGACAGATTTGTTTACGTAACGTGGACAGATCGCTTTTTGTACGTCCTGGTTACGTGATTTTGCACGATCGATGAAATGACAAAACTATGTATTAATACTTGGGAATTTACGAAATGAATGTCGTTTCGAGACACACGTAAGAGTTATAAATTGTTGTACGACGATTCGGACTTACGTGTAGCAATAAATTGTCGAGTTCGTCTATGCGTTTACGTAACTGGTACAGACTCGAAGCGTGGCTGTCCATGTTACGTGACTATCGTTTCCAATTAATTTGTTATTGCAGTCAACAGTTATACCAATTTCATACCCAAATATGCTTTTTACACAAAGCAAGCTTTTACACGTACCCTTTCTTACTAGGTCAATATTTTATTTAATATTAGTAAAAAGACGAGACAGTTTTGACAAAATTCACGTAACATTCTAGACATTCCTGAGTCTGTCCATTTTACGTGAACATTTTGTTAAGATCTATCCAGAGTAGAATCTCTCATGTATACATGTATTTTTATTGTATTAATTACTTTCTGTTTTATTTATTTAAAGTGAAAAGTTGAATAATTATTATGTAATTATATACCACCCTTTTTTAATTACTAAGCCAATATTTTGATTTTTATGAAATTCACATTAAAATTTTAGATAATATTGAGTCATATAATGAGTCTGTTTTTTTGTAAGTCAATATTTTTTATAGCTATCTAGATTAGTATATATATATTTATTATAACTTTCTGTTTTTATCTACTTTGAGTGAAAATGTAATGATTTGATGTTAACAAGTTTTTTTTAACACTGTATGTGAAGTGAAGGCCTACAGTACCTCATTTCTCAAAACCCTATTTTTGAGAGAATACATTTTTTTTATGAAATCAGCAGACAGCTATTTTAGTGTTTATAAACTAATTGTTCTTTAATTAATGCTATTTGTTTTAATATTGTGAGTGAAATACATACATAGTGTAAGTGTAAATAATTGTAATTAAATTGAATATTTTACACAACTAAGGGAAAACTTAACTACATATAATATATATATATACTAAGTGTACTTCCCCTTTAGAACAATTTTTACAAGTATATATATATATATATAGAAAAAATAAGATTAACGACAGACTAAAAAACTAGCTGCTTTCACCCTTCACAGGGCTCTTCATGTTTATTCAAAAGAACAACTTCGTGACATCACAATTACATGTCATCACACTACAATAGTAACGTGACGTCACGAAGTACACAAGATTGGTGGACAATTTAGCGTAACATTTTACTGTGGTCTGTTGAGACTTGGTTTTAATATTTTGATTAGTTGGTCTTCTTTCGATTCGTTTCTCTTAAAATAGTGTCTGATAGTGTGATGACATGTAATTGTGATGTCACGAAGTTGTTCTTTTGAATAAACCTGAAGAGCCATGTGAAGAGTGAAAGCAGCTAGTTTTTTAGTCGGTCGTTCATCTAATTTTTTCTATATTTACTTCCTTCACATGGACATTTAATCCTTTTTTATTATATATATATATATATATAAGTCTAACTCAAATGCATGTCACGGCCATTGCATAGTGAAAGATGATCCATCAATTTGTTAACCATTGGCAAAGTGATGGTGCCAAAACAATAATCTCGCACTTCTTACATTGATCGCTTGTATAGGAATTTATATATAAAGCAAAACATAAGTTCGAGCAATTGAAGTTAACAAAAACTCTTAAGAGAACTTAAAGGGCTTGCGATGCATGGGTTAGACAAGCTTTCCCTTTAATCTAATACACTACGACGTAAGTCCATTGCGTAAGTTCCCGAGGCAAAAATACTACCAATCCATAGAGTTCACTTAACTATAGCGTGTTTTCAATAATGAACAAGCTTGTCATGAGTGAATGCGTGTATGTAGAAAAGACGTCTCTAAGCTGGCCCAATAGTTTTGAATCAACGTCAAGTCAAACCTACTTCCTGACAATCGTAGTTATTGGTAAAATGATGAAATTAGCCTTTTTCATTTAGGGGGATAATTTGTAATTAATAAGTTCAGACTGTCATCAATTTCAGGAAACATATAACGCCATTCAATTAAGTTTGATAATGACGTCACAATAAAAGATAATAAATCAGTCACAAAGCATGTTGTCATATTTTGCAAAGATAATTTGACGAGGCGATAGAGAAACAGGGCAGTCATATGTTAGGTTTACTTTGTACCACAATCTCGAGTAATCGCGTAGCCTGAACTGACCCCAGTATCACTAACCCCTTCAGTCCGTCTCAAAATAGGTTTAAGTGTTACTGCATTGCCGTTATGTAAAATGCGTTTTTCCAGTAGAATCATGAAAAACTAATTTGTACTTAGTTTTACCACATTGCATAATAATTTATGAGGCAACTGATATTGGAACCTCTGAAAACGCGGGGTTTTCTTCTGTGTTTCTCGTTTAGTGGATATTGAACTCTTTATAATCTTTGTAATGTTATCCTTCATTTGTCTAAAGGTTGATATACAGTTTTATAATTATATGCTTCTAATAACATACCTACTGTATCCCCATTTTCTACCTTGTGCACCAGAATAAAATTAGTGTGTTACATTGACGTTAAGACCATATCAAACGAAATTTCAAGGACAAGCATTTGACATAATATTCAAAATTCTGTTTTAAAACACATGTGTGCACTTTCCCTTCTACACTACACCATAGCGCCAACTTAATGTATACTGCTTTAAGTCAATCTACAATGGCTAGCCCTAAAAGACTAACGTCATACAAAAAGAGCCTTTACCTGATTTTAAGCGGAAGGAAGGAGACACGCTTGTAGTACGCCTGGCTATCCAGATTTCTTTCCCTGACGAGGTTGGCCATACGCATTGTGTTGAAGTCATTGGTGTTAGATCTCTGTAGACGCTGGTGCCGGTTTTCCTTGTCTTGGCTCGGAGTGAAGGACGAGATTAGCGATGACACAGAACTCGGAGCCAATGAAGGCATCATGGACACAGAAGAGGTGCCTATGGAGGCTGCCTTGACCGACTCCAACCCATCTCCGTGCTTGTCCAAGTAACACTTATCCCTCATGTCACATGGTGGTGCTGAATAAACAGATAAACAAACACACTGAAACACGCAAGGACTATGTTTTGTTCCGAGGACTCTTCTATTCCTCTGCGTTTCTCCCCTAATGCTGCGATATATTGAAATCACCTTAAATGTATTTCTTCTCAACGAAACTCACCATGCTGATCAGTATCGCAGAATATAATCGCATTATGATTTATCAAGTATATATAAATGCACAGACACACTTCTGAACGGAGCCTTAAGTAAAACGTTACGAACTAGTATACAGACGACGTGGATAGCTATACCTCAGGATAATCATTGTCTTAAATCCTTTGATTTTTCCCTTCTGTTGTTTACATTCGTGACTTCTACCGGAGGAAAAGCTATACAAATTTAATGAACTAGTCATAACCGACTTTCTTTCAAGGAGATCAAAGACATGATATTTATTGATGTAATAACTAACAGCACCTACATATACGTATCATAGGTACACTATAGGCCTAGCTCAATTAAAAAGTAAGATCAGAGAAAAACACAGTTATAGTATATTGCATCCCCTTCCACCTGCCATCCTGATTGCCAAATATGCTTTTGTTTTCATTTGCTTTCGCTTTTTGTACATATTTGTAAGGGAGTTCTATGGCTGCGGTTTACGGCCTCATAACATTTTTGAAAATAATAAACATTTCTAATTCGTCCCCTAAATCTTGGCCATATTACCAAAACATCTGACATTCCAAACCAGTGTACTTGAATATGGGTATCTACAATATTGAACTATGGTAGGTATATAAAGATAGTCTTAACGGTACTAGTCTTAAAGGTATTTGGACTACATCCAATGAGTCTCTGTTAAAATCTCAAATATCGTCAGCATTTGTGTTAAGACCAATCGAAAACAATAGATGTATCACATATATTTCCTTTAAAGTTATGTTCAGATATATGTCAGAAAAGAATATGATATCAATATAAAAGTAACATTACCTTTTTCAATCATAGTAACACTATTTGTACTGAGGTGTATACATAGTATGCAAATAATGCATGTTAATCCATTGAGAATTTGTATAAACTCACGTATTAATCCTCTGAGGAAAATATAATCCTCCTGGCACCATATTGTGTTCCCTACGAAACGTCAGTCTCTACGAGAGATACGATATTATAAAATGTAAAATTATGGAGCGGATCGTCCTAAATATTTCGGTGACTGGTGCAGTGCCATTGAAGCGTGGAGCTCCATACACACTGATCAGACCTATCTATATACCATTTAACAATGACACAGAGCTTTGTCTGACGTTCGACAAAGCCGTGTCGCTACCATCAGATAGCATGCAGATGGTCGTTACAGAATAGTGTAATACACAACAATCTGGAAACCCAAGACAGAGAGGACATAGCTTACGGATAGAGACGACTAAAGAAGCGATCTAATTATATTATAGTAGCTGTCTTCAGCTCTCGGTCACCCTATATCTGTCTCATTATGCTTAATGACACATTCATATACAAATATCATTGCCGACATATTGCATATTTTTTCTACCTTAAACCTGATACATTTTCTTAATTCAATCCGTAGGTATTATAAGTTACACGTTATTTCTCATTTTTCTTATAAATTAAAAAAATCTACAAAGTCTTTTCATATACTTTGCTTCTAAGGCAACAGGGGAATTGCCCGTCTTTCAGATTTTGTTTTTCAACAATTTTGTTAAACTGAGTTATTGGTATACTGACAAAACTTTTAGTTGTATACATGTATGTATATTTATCAATAACATCTATATAATGTATTTGAAATCATTGTAAACAATTTGAGATTTTGCACATGCATGTCGGAAAAACAAAAAATCCTAATACATTAATCTCGTTAAGTTTGTATGAAAAAAATATGTTGTCTTAACAGGTTTTCATGCACCTGGTTAGGTTGTGTACAGAGGGTGAATACGTATAAGGTATAACTATATCTCTGCCAAGTCATTGCATTCAAACGTTTTGTGTGTTTTCCACAATGTGAAATGTACCTAAAAAGACTTAACACACGTTTTATGCTGAACAGGCTTTGTAAATAACTTCAAATAATCATATACACTGTATAAGTAAACTTTGACAAGGCCAGCGTAGTCAAACCTTATCATTATAAAGAAACCGTTGGATGTAAGCCAATATATGTCGATCTAAAATAAACAAGCAATACGTTTTATATTGAAAATAAACCAAGGTTTATAAACAGAGTGTGGCAATCAGTAAAATCATTTTCAGAATTGCTTGTGACTGTCAACAATAACATATGACGACTATTCAAAAGTGTAAGGTTAATTGCATGTTGTACAAAACTCGGGCATATTGTCATACGGAAAGCCTGTATTTTTGCTAACAACATAATTTTGATAAGTGTGAAATTAAACAAATATTTAAAGTTTTGGACCTATTAAACCCCACATCTTGATAATAAGATAGTATAACATTATAACTATGGTATATTTACAATATAACATATACATGATAGGGAAGCTACAGGATATTTAAGTCGGTCAGCAAATACACGTCTTTAATGACAATATATACTTTCAAATACGAATATGGGTTCTAAGCAACTTTGTTGTACAATACAGGAGCTTTAGTCGAATATTATAAAAATTTGAAAAGACATCAGGAGGTATGGAATATTGCCTCTTTAAAACATTTCCAAGTAGTTTAAGAAATTACATAAAAACACTATATTTTATTATATATTTTTAAAGTTTTTGTTTACCAAAAAAGGTATATGAGTACATATATATGTTGATTTCATTATGAAATGGTTGACCATTTACAGGTGAATTACACACCTCTGCAGATGACACTTTTGAACATGTATACTGCATACCGGGAACATTTCCGCTGCAGTCTAACTTTCGCCTTTTTCGCCATCCATAATGAGGGCGAATTTATCATTACAGCGAACATTACTGAACAACATATACATAGTAATTAAATGTGAAGGGTGAAATTAACATTAGGCGAATATGGATTATTCTGGCGAAGGGCGAACATTTGACTGGGCGAAAATTTCCCGGTATACAATAACATCATCGAGTGACTTTTGTAGTGAAATGACTTTTGTATAAAATTATTGAGTGAAGTATGAAAAATCATTGAATGACCTATCTATTATATCATTGAGATAATTTTGTATAACATTTTCAAGTGACTTATATTACACAATTGACTGATCTATAAATAGATATATAGATATATAAAGGTAATAGCGTACGCCAAGAACTCTGCATACTTAGGACATAAAATAAAGCGACGATCGACTTTCTGTTCGCTATGTGATGTCGTGGTGTGTAAAATAATAATTTTGGTAAAACGTTGATAGCTTAACCAATATTTTGTTAATCATAATTCATGCACGTTTTGTTTATTTGATTCTTTACCCCAGCGAACATGTAAGGTAATATGAAAAAACGAAATAACAATAACTATTTAACCGGACTAGTTCTGTTGAAATATTCTACTGCAAAGATAAACTACAACGCCTTAAGAATACGAGGTGGTGATTTTACAAAATAAGATTTTATTTTCCAATGCCGTCATGCATCAGTTCACCAAATGTCTTTTTACAAAGCACTGCCAGAGTTGATAGATAAACAAATACCCGACGACGTCGATTTATTTACAAAGCATGTTCTATCATCTGTTTAATCAATAAGATATTTAACTAACTTGTTTCGTGAAAGGCCAGTGGAGGGTATGATTGATCAAATATATGATTATACACGGTACTTTAGCATGACTTCTTGATATGTGTTTAACGATAACATTGATATCGGAAGTAGGATGCGGTGATATATAAATACCACTAGACATGAACAAAACAGTACGCTTTTATTCAAAATGACAAGGCCATACTCAGTTTTACGAGTTACCTCCCTTTAATTCATTATTTTTTCTTTTTATTTCCAATAATAAATGGTATACATGAGGAATAAAATTAATTTTCTGTTTAGAAGAGAATAATGAGCAAAATTATAAATAATAGTTATTTACTAATTTTGACATCATAAATATAACATGCAGATAATACAATATTTGTTTCAAAATACATAACGTTGTTTAGAAAATGGCCAAAAAACTAGTTTTTTTTCTGATTCTGTTGTAGTAATGAAATTTATAATGATTTAAACATTCCTTACACATAGCCTCTCGTTGTGTTGTATTTTTTACTCTTGCAGCCATAGCTTCATTACTAAGTGACAACCTGATCATGTCCTAAATAATTCCTCCAATGCTTTTGTTATGGCATAATTGGTGTCATTCAATAAGTTGACCTCCAGTACATTTACTAGAATGACGATAATTAGCACAGAGCCCCCTCCCCTCCCTCCCCAAAAGTCGTGCATTGATCGAGAATCTAATACCTTACTTATCATTGTCATAAAGTTAAAAATTAGCTATAATTCTAGCATCTTATTTGTAATGTGATTGTGATATTTGCAAAAGAGGTTCACCATTGCTCCAAGCAGTCATAACGATTAAGCTCTTGTATCTTTTTACCTGTTCTGGACTTTAAATAAGAGAACTGTTTTGTCCACCCAACAGCTGTGGTTCAGTCATTCCAACGTTTTATTGATAGATGTGAAATGCGTGTGTATGTCTGAAGTATATGTTTCTAGTGAATTGGAAACATTTTGTTATGTTCTGTATATGTGTGTAAATATGTAATTTTCTCCAGTACACTATAATCTATAAATGTGAATAATTGATATAAATATGTTTTAATAAAATATTGACAAAAATACATGACAAAAATAAAACCCTTTCAAACTTTCAAATCCAAATACCTTGTCCGATAATTTTGAGAATGTATCAATGAGTAAGTATATATTTCTCCGCATCAAATCCATTTTGGTTTCTGTGGAGTATAACATATAGATAGATAGTTATTGCGAAATCGTGGTACATGACACCCAATAAGATGACTCGAGATATGCATCCGCAATACTCGGTTTTAAGTAAATGAACACACGTAAGAAACAATTTATGAAATTATAAAATACCATATAACAATAATAGCAATGGAGTGCTATTACAAATCGAGTGGAGGAGAGAGTGTTGCTCAGTAGGCCTCCTACAGTGTGCGACAACACTAACTCGTTCGTGAATATTTCGGTTAAATATGTTTAAGCGATGTTATATATAAGTTCGGGTTCAGGTACGTTCACATTATATATTACCTATTGCAAGAAAAATAAAATATTTGAATTTGAAAATTAAAAGAGAAAGAATAACGTAGACTCGAAATAATGACATTCATATGCTATCATTAGTGATGTACCACGAAATGGGAAAGCAAAATGTTTAACTATATTTAGTGCAAGTCATATATAATCAATAACGATTTGTGTGAAGTGACATATATAGAAAACATGCCAAAAGGGGAATAACTCTTCTATCCATGTTATCTAAAGTAGTATATATTACATAGGGGATGTGTAATAGTTTCGCGTTCAATGCCATACGAGTGAAATATATATGGTAATGAACGGAAAAACCTTCTTTTGTTATATTTTAAACATTTATCAAATATAAAGTATGTATTACCTCTGTGGTAGGGAATCAACATTCGTCACCCCCCCCCCCCCTTTACTATTCATGTTTCACTCGGACTTCTTCCTCGTGAAACATACTAAATCGTGGGAAATGAAATGCTCATTTTGTCTGTCTATAAAGATAATAAATGTATATTAACTCTTCTGGCACAACAAACACTCACCTGGTTCTGCTTGATGTAGTCGATTTTATAATGTCTGATCACACTAGGGTTGATGCATGGATATGATGTTGATTCTACGTCTGTAGCTCGATGTGGAGACTATGCGGTGTTATAGTGATGAAGAAGTCTTGAATAACACCTTTCTAGGTAAATTTCACTTAATATCATGAAGACTGATGTCATTTCTATCAAATAACGTCTAAGAAGTAGATAAAAGGTATGGCGAAATGTTTCAAAAAACGAATAGTTATATGAGGATTGGTTCTGCCTTAGGCCTGGATATCGTGCGAAAGCCCAATACCAATTCTAGATGGCCTCATGACGTTTCGGGACGATGTGGTTACTTGTAAGTCATCATTAGTATAGTCCTGTAGTAGATTCAAGTCTTCCTGAGCAATACCAGAATCATTGCTTGACGGCACCCCTTTGTTTTCTGTTTCCTCCGGTTCCGTAGGATCAAGAGTTGTTACGAAAAAGCCTCCTCCAACTTCACCCATAGAATCTGGGGACTCATGACCAGTTGGTTGGTCAGAAAAGTCATCATCTTTCTGGCCTGAAATTTCTTTACTTGTATTTATGACGCCGCATCTGTTTATAGCACTATTATCAGACGTTTCGGTTTCGACAGATGCATTTTCATCTGCGTTTACCACAATTTGCCCATCACCAGAGTCTAGATCTGACCCTGCTGTTTTCACTCGTTTTCCCTCTGCATCTGACACTGTCTTGGCCGATTCAAATGTGGATTCATCGGAATCAACTGTAACGTCATCCGTTTCAACATTTGCTTTGTCCGATCCGCAAGGTATGCTAACAAAGCCACTCTCCCGGGAAGACTTTTGCCTGAGCTCTTTCGACTGAACAACAGTGTTCCTGGTTTCATCGCTGGGCACCTTGATACTCTCGCCGCTGAAATCAGAACTGTCGACGTTCTTTTCAGATGCCATTTGTTGTGAACTGTCATGTTTATTTTCACTATAATCAACCATTTCTTGTGGGGGGAAAGGTATATCTCCAACTTCGAAACCATCTTTACTTTTCCCGTTGAAATCGTTTGATTGAGGATTTTGTGTATAGTTTTCATTAGGATAGCTCTTCTCATTTGAAAGAGGGTAGTCATTCATGCCGCCTACATTTTCCGCCTCCTTAATATAGCGTCCTTGATCGAGAAGCATTTCTCCTACAGCAGACTCCTTGAGGTTTTCTCGAGCAAAGCTTTCGACATTTGACTTTTCCTTTTCGACCCATCTTGGCATGTTCAGAACCTCTGAGTAGGTGCTCTCTCTTGGTGTCGGTTCATCTTCAGTGTTCTTATACTCTATTCTCACTGAGAACTGCATTTCTGGAGCTACTTTTCTGTTGTGGGGTTCCTGACTTTGTCTACTTGTCGCCATATTAATTTGGTATCGACCTTTTTGATGACCTTCCTCGTAGTAACCAGGTGTGCTTTTATATAAGTTTGGTTTGCTTTCGGTCTTGCCAGGAGTCATATGCCGGACCCTGGACGATAATACTCCTGGATCACTTCTGCTTAAAGAGATATGCATGTCGTTTTTAGTTTCATCATTCTTTTGCAATTCAATTTCACTTTTGGGAACACTATAGTCATGTGTATTTACAAAAGGTCCTTTGACTTTGTAACCATCCAATGGCTCAGCATGTTCTCTCCCATCCAAATTAACATGTGGCATGTCAGATTCATCGGAGGCAAAACTGTGCATAGGTTGAACCGGCATAGGAGCCGGGGACATGTCATCGTCCATCGAAGGCACCGACTGTATTGAAGTTTGGGGGAAGGGGTCGTTAGAACGCTGGACAGACTTTATAGCGAACACTTCCGTACTTTCTCGAAGGCGCTGAGACTCCCCTGCTGCCTGTATTCCTGGAAGTGTTTTGAATGTTTTACCAAGCGTCCCTGCTCTCTGACCCGTCATCAGTGATGTATTCACAAAATGAATCTGCTGGTTGGAATCGAAAACACGTGCGTATTTCTTCTGGAAGGTTGAATTCCCAGACTCTGGTAGACCAAAAGCCGAACTATTCTTTTTATTGGGAACTTTAACGGGTTTCGACGAACGAAGTTGATGACCATGGAAACCCGATGTGTGAACGACCTTTGTCGGTTTACTGCGAGTAGAGTTGTACGAGATATCCTGGCTATGGTTACTGTTTCCTTCCGCCTGTATGTTTAGATCGTTCCCTAAAATCCCAGTAGTCACCGTCGATACAGTTTCCTTCTTGACATCCGGCCGTCTTCTCCGTTTCTTTAGTCGTACACACTTCCGGCACGCTGACAGCGACATAAGGTGTGGACACATTGGTCCTGCGACCTTCGACTTCTTGAATTCTGATCGGAGGACTTCCTTGGCAGATTTATCGGCTCGTTTCTTGTCTGACGAATTCGCATCGAGATTGACATCTGTTGTGTTGATGAGTCGCTGGTAGGTGACGTCTTCAGAGGATATTGATTTCATAGATGATGGACGGGCCTCCGTACCAATAGCTGCGCGAGAAGTATATACCTTGGGCTCCGACTGTACCCTGTACTTCGGGACATGTCTGAAAATAGAAACACACGCTTCTTAACTATTCAGCGAAATGTTCCCTCTGACATTTGTTTTCGAGATTGTAGAACTGACAAAGCATGGCAAATCAAAGAAGAGATACGAATAGAAGAGAGAAAAATTTAACGACAAAACAAAAATATTAAGGTAGATAAAATCATAAAAAGTTATATATATATCCATTTGTAATAATATTTTTAAATATATTCTATTTACCAGTTTGTTTTTAATGCACGTCTGGCGTCACGTTCTTAACATAATGTCTCCTTCAGATAACAACCGTTTTCATGATAGTTAGTCTAACCTATCGGTAAGTCTGGTTGTGTCTACCCTTGTTAAGAAACGCATAAACTAGCATACTTATATATTTTATTATGATAACTTGTACTGCAACACCTTTACCAAAAAAAAAACTACATACATGTCATAATGCCTGACACAATAATATAAAATGTAATAATTATGCATCATATATAAATAAACAAATTATTAAAGGACTTAACCCTAACACAAAACACATGTGTGATATGTAAGGTAGTACCTTCGCGCAAACAGTTTGTTTGGTGATATTTCCATATAAACTGCTATGGCGAACTCTCAATACTTGAATATATATCCGATTTGTGTGATACGAAGGATCTGGTATCTTATAATAATAATAAACAAAGTGTGAATATGTAATGAGCCAAACAGACGTCAAAAAGATGTATTTCTAAAAAGTTATGTAAAGTGAAGAATGAACGTAGACTGTATTCCAATTTCGGTACATAGACCATTCATTACTTTAAAGGTATTTGTGGTGAGAACGTACCGGATTGTGATTGGCAGGTTTTCCAGGCTCCTGAACACAGCCTGGTTATTACGTTCCCTGTCTTTCTGTAGTTTCAATATATACCGTTCGGAAACCTCGTGATTCGTGATCCCGATAAGCTTCTCCTTTTTCCCGCCAATTCCGATGCTGGTAGGTGGCGCTCGGATCGACATATGACCCGGGATTGTCCCGAGGCCGTGAGCATTTTCTGTCCACTGCATATTTTTGATGTCAGGTAGATCTGTGTCCCTCCTGTAACAGTAATATAACCGTGGTTCCATGACTTTAATAATAAGTAAACATTTTTTTTCATTTTTTATTCAAACAATACCAACGGTATTTGATATTTCAACGGTGATCTGGTGATTCGCAGCAGGCACTTGACATTGTCCTGGATCAACATGTGTCTGGTTAGCTTTATCACTCATACCAAATCATTATCATTGTCATTTTGTCACTATTTATTCAGTAGGCTCAATAAAACAATTCCAGATGAGACTAACACAAACTGGTGTGTGTGTAGTGTTACTGATCTCTAATTACGTCTCCTACCATCCGCTACTAAATAATGAGATTCTATTACGACAAGCACCGTAAGATTCATTGATGCATTTTGTCCAACATTTGATTTGCTCAAACAGATCCTGAAAATGAATTTATCTTTATTTGTTTGTTTGATCTGGTTTAAATCATTTTGGGTTGAAAAGCATACAATATCATTAAATAAAAACAGAATAAGAATTGATATCAACAAGAGATTTTAATTCTTATTCTTTATTATTATTTTATCGTAACGATTAATTAAGCTAACAAGTCTTGCTGTATCACGGTTCAGTAAACAGGTATCTGTGGTATGACACCTGGTAACTAGCTGTTAATGAGTGTGTTGTAGTGTTACTGGTAAACAGATAGGAATTATATTGATTACATATAATAACAGTAACTCTCTCTCTTCGCTGATTCGTCCGTATTTAAAATGTATGTAGATTTTTAAAAAAGCCCTACATGAATATAGCAAAATTCAACTTACTTTCATTCACAGTTACGTATTTTTTTCTAATTGAAAGTTAAAGGTAATGTTCGAGTTGCACATATTAAGAGATAATTTGAATATAGAAAATTAATTAATTCTTATAAATTCATATATCTGAAAAAATTAGTCACATTGAAATTCACATTTAATTGGCGTCAAGTTGTGCATGCTTTGACTAACTAGGCCTTGACCGTGTCCGGGAATGTTAACACACATTTACTTTTAACTTAAACGATTCAATATTGATTTAAAGAAATTTCGATATTGATGATGTAATTAAAACGGTTATAACAGTAGGAACTCACTACGACTCTGCGTAATATGAACATGGTGTGAAAAGCCTGGTCAGCTTTATGACCAAATAACAAAATGTTTCCTTATACTACCAGTACTAATCTACCGGTAGTAATATGTCCGACTAAACCCATATGTGTGCAATTTTAAAAAGTGCACAAATTATTAACAAAATAGATATAAAAATGTTCATAAGGCATTTTGAAAATTTGAGTGAGTTGATCCTTAAGCAAACAAAGGTGTGAGCTATCTGGGTTCGACCGATATTGTGAGCCTATTTTCGCATGCTTACAATACTGATGTAAGCTCAAAGTAAATTAAGCGTAACATGTTAACGGTCATACAAAGGATGAGTTAAGTGTCATCAATTTTGTTCTGCACTGCATCACTAGAATATGCTCAATCAGTGTTTGAGTATCGATAAAAACATACTTTGATTGAATAGTTAAATTGCAAACATTCTAAGACTGAGTTAAGGGGCTTCATTGTGAGTGAGTAATTACTTTAATACGTATATACAGCCTAAGTGGTAATCAACCTTCCGGATGTTAGGGTACACAATTTGTCTTAATCTCCTCTATAACTGGATTACAATATAGCTTAATTTCAATATAATTTCGTTCCGTTAAAATAAAATAACTTCAACTAATCTCTATATAGACCATATGATTCGAGGTAGTTATTTGTCGCTATATTAGTGACGTAAATGTTACGGTAAATGAAAACAAGTATGTGAATTCGCTGTTCTGCTGATAGAATACCAGTCACAACTGTTGGGTATCAACAGTGTTACGGACATTAAATACCCAACTATTTCCTTCTGAAAGATATTAACTTTCCGCATGAATTTGTTCCTAAAACTGTAAAAGTTACACTACGGAGAATTAAATCATTTTACAATAAATGTGTACTGTCACATCGTTTCTACCTTTGATTTCAATCGAACATTAATGTAATTCCATACCACATATGTATACACGGTGTTCATTGACAATAACTGACTTTCTTACGCTTCCCATCTCAAAAAACCTCGGTTTGAGTGACAATTGGCTATTTCTAATTTTCACATCGTATTTATAATAACTTTGTTATGTACATTGATTATTACAGACGTAATTTCACACACCGTATATGTTCAGCACGTCATATTCATGTGATTGAGATTGTAATAGTAATACATGTCATTTTCAGTACGTCATAATCATCGGTTTGAGATTTCAATAAAATGCACTAATCGTTTTCAGTACGTCATAATAATGGGTTTGAGATTATGATAAAATGTACTAGTCGTTTTTACTACGTCATAATCATAAATGTGAGATTATAACCGAATGTTCTAGTCGTTTTAATATTTACTATGCATCTAATCTAATAAACACATTAACAAAAAATTGAAGAAATTAAAACCATGTATTGATTTGATAAATGATAAAATAGAAAGTATCAATCAGGCAAAAATATGAAAAATTATGCTGCTCTTTATTTTAGAAATCAAGTATAGAATGATAAATGTATGACTATCTAAAGCATATGATGGCATATTTTATATAGCACATAAACTCTTCAAATTACAACAATGTCAATGTGTCATATGTATATTGTAAATTATATGTTTGAAAGTTATATTTGTAATGCACAAATGGATTTAAAAGTGGTAAACAATGTACCAATACATTTAAAAATTACATATATAATATACCAATACATTTAATAGTAGCATATGAAATGTACCAAAACATTTTAAAGAAACATATACAATGTACCAATACATTTAAAAGTGATATATTCAATGTACCAATAATTTAAAAGAAACATATACACTGCACCAATACATTGTACCAATACATTTAAAAGTAACACCTACAGTGAACCAATACATTTAAAAGAAACATATACAATGTAACAGTACATTTAAAAATATTACATGCATAATGTACCAATACAATTAAGTATAACATAATATACAATGTGCCAATACATTTAAAAGTAATAGAGTCAATGCACCAATACATTGTACCAATACATTTAAAATTAACACATACAGTGTAAATTTGATACACGTAAGTTAAAGACACCTATTGTACTTACATATTACAACAGAGACAGACTGTGCCCACCACATGTCTAAAGTGAAGATGTGCCATGTTAGGCGTACTATATCACCCTTGTCCACTGTCCTCTAATAACCACACAAGGCCTGATCAGGCTCTGACTGTCGATACGATCACTGTTATTGTACCACACAAACGTCTGACCAATTAAAGCTATCCCTATGGATCATTGTGGACTGTACTCTTCCCTAAGGTATCACAAACCCCTCTCAACACAGTGCACCAGCCGAGGTTCAGCGCGGACGGTTTACTCAGTGAAGAGGTCTAGACCCGTCGTATGCTATAACTTTTTTTTCTCATTCAAATATCGATTCTAATCGGCTTAGTTCACGGACAGACAACAATGCATATTAAGTATAATAAACCTGTATTGATATATGTAAACTAAACCCTAATGTAAGGCAGGGAAATCCTTTCACAGCTAAGGTGCAAATCCTGTCTTTGGTTATGTATGAGATTTCATTATTATTGTTCATTTAGTAGTGGTAGATAAAAAAGCAATTTCCTTCGACCTATTTAAAATTCGTTCTTAAATTATTAGTAATTGATGTCATTTTGTCGTCACACACAATTTTGATAGGTTCATTATCTTGGTGGAGTTTTACAATGAATAAACTCATGGGATACAGACAATGTTGATATTTATTATACAGAGTATCCTATAATGACCATATATTATAACAGAATTATAACTCAAAATGGTTGTTATCAGACTGAAAATATAGATATGTAGAATAAATATATGTGTTTTCGCGTGTACTTCGTACAATCACAATAGTTCTATGGGAAAATTGTTATATTGGGGTAAATATATGGGCTGTTAGAAGTTCGTATTCAAACTTTATTTGAATTAATATTATGATTGTTGTGTAATTTAATTTGAAATATCTAACAACAAATGCTAGGTACAGACTACCTTTTTCTAAATCACAATCCAGTAAGAGTAATTTCACTGTCACTAAGACAATTCGGCGTTGGTTGCGGCAACGCTCAACCGGATAACTCGCAACCTGACATCATATCTTTTCATTGTATTTGGTCCGACTTGTTGTAGCTAGCTGGCATCTAATTTCGACCTGCCCTATTTACATAAAGAAAGCAGTCGCTAATCAGATAGCGTGCCTGATTTTACGGTTAGGAAGAGATTTGTAAATTTTGCGGTTTAAAACTTCCGCGTTTGAATGTTCGGGTTATATCCGACTCGTACTAACATGTAAGTGCGAGTTACTTATTGGTGTGATGAAAAGTTAGCGTTCTCCTTTTTCGTGATTTGGTCATCTCGCTACTGAAGCGAAAATTAGAATCTTGCCAAAAAGAGCTAAAGTAAAGAATGTCTCTGTTTTTTACCTCCAACATACAATCTACTGTATATCAATCTGGTTTAATATTTTATAATCTATAAACAAAATAATGACAGATATTTATAAACTGTGTATGACATGAACCATTGACAATAAGACCACATGGGATGAATGCAACAAATTCTTACCTATTAACAGCACTTCACACTTACAATGTAGTTTTTTTATCCATACCTGAGATTTTAACGTTCCACTGAAGTGACCTCTTAGATTCAGATACTTACAATGATCACGACAACGCTACATATCAATGTATCAACCCTACGCTTGACATTTCAATTAAGACTGTTAACTTTTAATTAACTTGACATTTTCTTCTTTTCCTTTTAACTTTGAATGAAATTTCACTGTGAAATTAAAAATAAATAATGTATGCTGTTTATGGGGGGCTATTAAAAGAAATATGATTTATTTACCCTCCCACGACATGTCCATACAAATACATTGAAACTTAATAATGACATTTCATATGATATTGTTTAAATTTATCACGAATTTAGCAAATGACAGTTCTTACTATTAGAAATATAGTACAGAGTCCAGATGACCTAAGTCTTGAAAGAAACGTTCGTGTGAGGTCGTATTTCTGTGTTCGCTTTACTTATTGAAAATTGATGAATCAAGCTGAAAGCGCACTTGAAAAACATTTTCGAAACAACGAAACATGATTGAAACCATATATTTATTGTTTTACACGTGTCATCGTAAAAGTTGGCGGACAATAAGTGATTTAAATGTAGTCACACTTTGAAGTAATTTTTATTTTTTATTTTTCTAAGTTTCAAAAGCGCACATAAACGTTATCAGGTAATTAATCTTGGACCTGGTACCTTTAAATGAGTATAGAATAAGTGATGAATGACAAACTATTTTTTCGACAAATCAAAGGACAAAGGCAGAACAATGTATATGAACATCAATGAACCCCCATTAAAGAATGCTAATCACCCAAAAACAACGGCTGTCAATATTGCTTTTAACGTTTGAGAGGTCATCAATCCACAAGTAATATAGTATTTTGACACACGAAGTCGAAATATACTTTTGCCTCCAGGATCGTTTATAAGATTTTATCAATCGAAACAGGCATGCCAGGTAAACAGAATTATTTCCTTTGAATTATGATAAATTTATTGTCATTTAAAAAGAAAATCCTTTCATGGGGTATTGTAAATCCTTAGACACGTATATTATAGATGTGAACATCCAAACGAAAAGTTATTGTATGTCGATGTATCCACTATGAAGACAATAAGCATACATGTACTGAAACTGTGAATTAATATGCAAAAGGAAAATAAAAATATTTCAAATGTGAAAAAAAAAAAAAAAAGTATGTGTCTGTTATAGGAGCGATTCTTATCCATATGGAATATCAAAAGGATCCGTGAAATGACTACTGGCATTCTATTACTTTGTTCAAAACACATACTGCCACCATGAGCTATCTAATAAAACGGAATTTGTGTAAGAGTATTCCAGAAATTGTCCTTTTAAACACTTTCCCGAAATATATAAGAAAACCAGCAAATGAAGAACCACTAAAACATAGTGCCAAGAGAATAACAGGTATAGTTTATGTTCAAGGTAATTAATCTTGGAAAAAGACAAAGATGTATGATTAGACAAGAGTGGAACAGACAGATTGTATTTTCTTCGTTATCCCAAAAGTGGAGAAAACATCTCCACTTCATTCGCACCAAACAATTACTCGACTACGGACCTTCCGATTGACCTTATTCTGTTGATGTGTAGTTAAACATTACAAAAACAGTTACCTTATGTATTCTTCTTGTATTGATTGAAAGGGGGACATGATAAACATGCATATGATTAAAATGTCAAATAAAATCTGTTATATGACTGACTTTAATCAATCAAATGATGTTTAATCAAACTTAAAAAAGGCGTATGTTGTGTTATAAAGGCGGTGCCATAATTACCAATATGTTTACTAATATCTTATATAAGTTGACTTCACATCAGTAGGTTTATAAGTCTCTTGACATTAAGTACTTTAATTAATTTAAAGGGTATGTTCAACAGTCGGGGACAACCCGCAGCACTTACCGAAACAGCGCGGATGACAGACATATTGACAGAGCTATCTCTTCAGTCATGTGGGCTTCAGTGAGATATATTTTGACATTTATAATCTGATAGATCCCCAGGGCTACACCAGAAACATGTAATATTACTAAAGTACGGTACGGTAGTCAACAGAAGGAATTCAAGGGATATTGAATAAAAAACAACAGCAAGATAATACGTGTCAAAAGACTGTAATTCAAACCCAAACTTGGGAAACATAGGACAAAACATAAACACCCCGCATCAGGGCTTTACAAGGTGAAAAATGCCAGCCAATCACAGTATTCTGATGCCGAGATAACGAGCCCCTACCATGAACCATGCATAGCCAGTGCATTGTATAACTACATGTTAAATTACAGTATATACTCGTAGAATGTGAATTCTAGGAACTATATTGTCTACTGAATTTTGTGACGTACTATAAATATAATTCAAAACTAATATATATTAAATCAGTTTCGAATGATATCTATAGTACGTCACAAAATTTCTCAAGATAAAATTAGAAGGATTCAGTTGATAGTAGGTTCAAAGTGATACGGAAACCAATTGATGAGGTCTCGACTTGTTACAGGGGTCAAGTTGGTACTGGGTTTTAATTGAAACAGGTATATACTTAATACATGTTTCAGTTAATGCAGCATCTAGTTGATACAGGAATAAAGTTTAAACAGGCATCTAGTGATACAAGTATCTAACTGGCATAGGTTTCTCTTAACCTTCACAGGTGTGTCCCACCCCAACTCCACATCCCCGGGACACATAAGCTTTTCATCTCCTAGGGGGATGTAGCCTCGCCCATATTAGCATGAGCGAAATTGTGACGTCATAAAAAGTGAATGGCGATATTGATGTACCGAAAATGCTTTTGTTTACCAACATTCCAGACTACTGTCAGTAAATTAATACTGGAAAGGATGAACAAAAAATACCATCCCCTACCCTGAAGGTATAACAGAACAATCTGAACACTCAGAGTGATTAGCTTATTTCATTGTCTACCCTTCGGGTGGGGAATAATGTTGCACACCCTAAGACTGGAGCAAATTCTATTGACCCGATGATACAGAAATCAAAAGGATACAAAAATCAAATTGATAAGTAATCCAGCAGATAAAAATATTTCAAATGTGAAAAAAAAAAAAAAAAAAAAGTAATCCAGTTGATACAAGAGTCTAGATGTTACAATTGATACCGGTGACCAATTGATATATTTTTGTCTGTGTTGTGTTTACCCCATTCTTCCAACCACCTTCAAAATCATCGTCATTAAATAAACGTGGACATTGCTGACACTTCAAAATGCGTTGAAAAGTTGTTCGTGATACTGTAAAGTCTATCAGATGAGACTTTGCAAACCTATTGTAATTTAAGTTCCAATGAATTAATAAAAACTATTCAACAACAACATAAAGAAATAACCAATATAAAGGAAATATCACCAATCGAAGGTTTGATCACATTAAATAGTACGTTAGAGGTTCACGCACTAAAAGATGAAAAACGGTAATTAATGAACAACAATTCACAACTTACCATATTTACAAAAACATTAATGTTTAGTGTCAGATTCCATTCCGTAGTAAATGTTCTTGTCTACCATAAATGCTGCACACGTAAATTGTTGAACTCGTCAATACAGTAAATTACGCAGATATACCGTTGTTAGGTTCGTCTCGTCAGCTGAATTATGTATCTGTCATCATGTATCGATCACGTAGTGACTAAAACACATTTATTTAACATCCTTGTGATGACCATATCTAAACATCTGTTTGGCTCCAGAATCAAAACATGAAAGAGACCTGATGTGTAGATTCTCTGACCACCAACTTGTGATCGTTTTGTTTGACCTTTCGGCTCAGACTCGATGTATAACAGTTTTTACTCGCTGTTAGTTTTCCGTAAAAATGAACACAGTATATAAATCACACGGTTTACATCCAAGAATACATTATTAAGGATCGTGTTGAACAGAAACCCGATTGTTTGTTCCCCATAAACACCGGTCAGGAACTAACCTCGCTGTATACACTCGGTGGAGTTAAACTCTGCTACAGTCATTGAATACCGAGATTAGTGACTAATTAGAAAGTGAAGGCTACATAAGGAATTATACAATGGTGCATGTACTACATATATACAGGTGTAATTACATGTATACGTTAGGCGTCTTCAGGTGTGTAGTATACAAGTATATTGAGGTACAGTGTTGTGTCCAGGTGTGTAGTATACAGGTATATTGAGGTACAGTGTTGTGTACAGGTGTGTATACGTAGTATACAGGTATATTGAGGTACAGTGTTGTGTACAGGTGTGTAGTATACAAGTATATTGAGGTACATTGTTGTGTACAGGTGTGTAGTGTACAGGTATATTGAGTACAGTGTAGTGTACAGGTGTGTATACGTAGTATACAGGTATATTGAGTACAGTGTTGTGTACATGTGTGTATAATACAGGTATATTGAGTACAGTGTTGAGTACAGTGTTGTGTACAGGTGTGTAGTATACAGGTATATTGAGTACAGTGTTGTTTACTGGTGTGTAGTATACAGGTATATTGAGTACAGTGTTGTTTACAGGTGTGTAGTATACAGGTATATTGAGTACAGTGTTGTGTACGGGTGTGTAGTATACAGGTATATTGAGTACAGTGTTGTGTACAGGTGTGTAGTATACAGGTATATTGATTAGTGTTGTTTACAGGTGTGTAGTAATTGAGGTACAGTGGTATATATGTATTGTGTTAAGAAGTGTAGCACACAATTATGTTGAGGAACTGTATATAGAAGTACTTTTTTCGTGACTTCAACAAGACAGTGAACATATCTTGTAAAATAATACTCAAACAGTGTATAGCCGACAACCTCAGAATAGCAAGTTGAACAATGTTCAATAATGACAGCGCTATAGTGAAGCCGTATCACATATATAGTCATATGTCAGTGTGTTGGGGTACAGCGGAGAGTTAATCACCCAATCGTGCATTCGTAATAGCGACGGGTAATGATTACTGCCTTGGTTTTCAGTCCATCTCCTGGCCGATAGTAACTATGGCCCTTATCATCACTGTTAAACTGGGGTCGATACATCTCACAGAACTCCAAATCATTCAGCTATATTTACACGAATAGTTCAATTCCAGGACCTGCCAACAATATGCAGCGCATGAGATGACCATTTGATAATATTCTATTCAATAAATTGTATTGATAGATATTATAATGAAAAACTAATAATCCATTATTGGTTAGTATACATAAGTACATGTTGATTCGAATGTTTAAGATATGACCTACCTGTTACTGTGTCTAGTATGTAACTAATATTTGTACAAATCGTATCCCTTCACATATCTATACATTGCGATTAAGGTAATCGTATCCTCAATACATGATTTGCTGCTATTATAATGTCGGGAGTATAGAGATGTTGGTCACTGCAACATCGAAACCTTCTTTTTAGGAACGTGGAGTGGTATAGTGGTAGAGGCCGCGGATATTTCTCGGCTAAGCGATTCGGTAACGTAGGTCGTGAGTTCGATGCCTTGGACAGGGCAAGTAATAAAATGTGTCTTCCTTCGTCAATTGTTCTTTCTATGTATTTAAAAATACGCATTCGTATGTATGTTTGTAAATAATAAAACCGTCAAACAGTGGCTCGGTGTTTCACTGAAGCATCAGCCCTATCAACAGGGACTCGGTTTTGGGGCTACATTTTGTGACAATATTGCACATAGATTTTACACCTTTGGGTTATAATCATGCCCTTCCTTCAATTACACCTCTGGGTTATAATCATGCCCTTCCTTCAATTACGCCTCTGGCAATGAACTTGAACATCAACACATTCATTGCTAGAAATTGTATATTACTATGTATTAATAAAACCACTTAAGGTTCATATAAAATACGAAATGGCCTGGCCGTGACAACGGTAATTGTAACGCACCGCTTCGTGGTGTGTTTAATGGCAACTAATGGGTACCTAATATATTGGAGCAAACGTGATGATTGTAGCCGAAGGTTTTACATGTAAGGCACATGGATAGCATAATAGGTTTTTTAATCTGTTTAATTTGGCGCATTTATCACATTTTGATGTAAATGGTGCGTGGGCATGGTCCTTTTGAACCGTTACATTTATTATGTAGGCAAAACTGGAAGAGCTCAATAAAATTATATACCACAATTATGTCAATTGTCTGTTAATTAATACGGATAAAAACGTACAATTCGTTCGTTATATCATAACACTAATACTAATAAATCAGTCACTCTGCTTTCCGATGAATAATGGGTTAGCAAATCCTCGTTTATAATAAGCGAGTATGTCAGTATTGAATTTATATATATATATAGACGAAGTGATGCGAGCTTTTGGAATTAGTCGCCCTAAATGGGCAAGTGTGTCGTGTGGGCCAAGTCATTTTTCAAAAGCCCGAATATCTGCAAAAACCTCGACCGTCGACCCCAAGTTTGTAGACACAATAGCAAACGGTCGATATTACGCGTTTTAATAAGGATATTAGATCAATGATGTTAACTGCACAGCGCAAATTCGGTTTAAGAAATGAACCATCTCTACACAAGCGTTTAGTTAATAGAGAGTAAGATCTTGACCTCTAAATCTTCGCTAATCCTATCAATGTTGTTCAAAGCTCAATAAGACTTTCTAAACAACCTAACAGTAATACATCTTATGGGATAAACTTTCATGGTAGAGTAGACATTAACATGACGAAAGTGACCTAGTGCCCGAAGACTAGTTCTACAAAGCATTACGAGCCTACACACATAAGACTTACTTTAAAATTTTCATTTTCGCAATTACCATTAATGTTGTTAATCTTTTTAACTGTTTTGAAGGCAGGCGACCATTTAGAATCTAAGCACGGGCGGATAAATTCCTAGAAAATAAGAAACTGTGCCAGCCAGTTAGGGGATGTTCTGTGACTAAGATCATAACAAGCTGTACTAGTGACCACTTTGTACTGGGTGTCAAGTAGATATAGGGTATAGTTATACCGAGTCCTTACACCCTCTTCATTACACAGCGATATTGACAGGGAACATATCTAGTTGTCGAGTTAAATATTTACCGAAGGGATAAGACAAGTAGGCCTCTTAATAATTTACCTACTTAATGCGGTCATAAATGGATGTTTTATAAACATAAAATAAATAAACAAATAATCCTTTGACCTACTTTTGTATTGATGTTATTATTTGTTTCTTTATCTCGTTGTTTGTTGTTTTTACGTTTTTGAAATATAAGGCAATTGACTACACCTTACACTTGTAATGGAGACAATTCAGCGCCAAATGTAAATAGGTAAGTCCACCTCACTTAAATGTCCCACCATATAATAGCACAGCACATATTATCCAATCAATCAATACTCCGATCACTGGGTAGCCATGGGTACAGTAAAGACGAAAATACAGCGAAAGCCTGTCGAGTACAAAGTACCAGCATGTCTATTTTTTTTATCTGATGACGTGACATTTCTTGGATTCGACATATATTTACATGGCGGATGTCACCGATGAAGCAGAAGACGCTTACCCTTCCGGAACACCTGGCCTGATTACCCGTGTACTTTTACAATGGTCTCAATGTAAATCTTGCCCCAGATTTATCGATTTTGAGTTCGAATTATGGTTTTTCGGTATTCGCTTGTTTTTTGTGTCTTTCTCTAGGAAGAGGTTGTCAGGGGAAACATCTAAATCTACAGTGGCCAAAACAAAAAGTCGAGATGGCCGATATATTAACGAACATGGACTGAAACACATCAGGTTAATAAATCTTTTTCTTTTAATTGAACCTGTGGCTGATACCGATAAAAAACACTATCTTGAAAATAGGTCAAATTGAAAATACCCCGAACACATTCATCGCCGTTTATTTAAATACGTACCCAATTGCTAGACACAATTAGACCTGTTTTAAAACATGAGCAAAGAATCACCATTTTAATAAATTTCACCATTACGACTGTCCTTTTTAATATCTAATTAAAGCATTAGCTCTAAGAAATACCAGAACATCTTTTCATACCATGACGCACTGAGACTAATCACTAGTCATCTTCTGTTTAAAGGTCAAGCAATTCATAATCAATAGATCACTCACAAAACTACGTGAATGGTATCGGGAATTACTTACCGAGGGGAGTTTGTCTCGGAATGATGTCCTCCATCCTTACTGGCCTGGTTACTGCAAATTTAACATAAAATCGTCAGGACATTTCAAGTTACACTGTAAAAGGATGGATTTTGTGGAAGAGTGTTCCAAATTGCTCAGCAAAATTACGCGTTAGCATGGTCGCTTTAATGTTTTCTGAACATGCTTTCTCATGTCCGGTCAAGTTTGCTTCAGTAACATTAATTTTGTTATTATTATTATCAAAGATAGACAGCACAGTCAAGTTAAACAAGGGTGTACCTAGATATACGAAAATATTAACACATATATAACTTACCTATTTTTCTTACGTGCTTTCCTGTAAATAAAACAATAAAACTTTATTTACATTAAAACGAAAAGATGTAATCCCTTAAAACTTAAAACAATTAACCAATATTCGTATGGAAGTCGATTTTGTAACAACACTGTTGTTATTGAAAATTTCTTGCACTGTCAAAATAACAAGAACATCAGCTTAACGTTAAGATGAGACTAATGTGGGGTAGAAATGTGTACCAATGTCTTCTGATTATGGAAATGAAAGAGACAAAAACGAAAATATTGGTCGATAGGAAAAGACAGGAAACAATATGGTAATTTTCAACTTGGATAATTACTATTTGAATAAGCAAACAGTCTTATACATAGGTTAGATAAAAAACATATGTTTCAAACCACGTCAGAACCGAACTGGATCTAGAATGCATTATCTATTCGGCAAGTGCGTTGTTTAACTCCCAAAATAACGGCTCGATATGATCAGTACGTTATATAGCATCCCATCCACTGAGTAGTATGATACGCTGTTAGTCTAACACCGGTATCATCATAACAAACAATTCTAGAATTATGTTATTAATCGAGAGAGAACGACAACAAATATTAAAAACGACATACCAGTACACAAACTACCTGCTGAAATCAGCAGTGGATCAATCGAATCATAATACGACAATTTATGAAAACTATTTCTGTACAAATTGATTTTTTTTTACCCTGTGAATGAAGACTTAATTTGAAAACATTGTCGGGAATCCAAATATTATCATGAATTAGAACATATATGAAATAGAACTTGTCCAAAAGTCTTACCTGGCCACTCTGTGCTTGACCACGTGATTGCAAAACATTGATTTCGAACAAACGTAGGTTCTTGTCATACTCGAAGAGTTTATACTACCACAACTCTGTACATCATTCATTAAACTACAGCCACCAAAATTAACACTGATATTGATTCCTGTCTCGTCTGAATGAAGTTCAAGTGTTCGTCAGTCTGGTCCATTTAGATTCAAAACAGATAAATGACATTAGATCATTTCAATGATTTTATGCTACATTAAAAAATACATTAAACCTGTTTTAAAACATTGTAAACCTACTTTCAACCTTTTTAAAGTGTATGTTTTATGGTCTACAGTTAATTAAATGAAGACAAATATTTCTTTTTAAATGCCAAATAAGTTAGTTGTATGATTTATTTAAACGCTAACAGGCTAGTTGCTATTTAATCACATGTGTGAAATTAATGTACATTAAGAAATTAAAATAAAATGTCGAAATACTCATAACCTACTGTTAATTTCAAATTCAAAACATCATCATTTAGCCATATGACTTTTAAACGATAGTCTGTATAACATTGTAGCTATGGAATAAAATAAATCTGGTTTATTCTTTTGTTCCTGAAAATCTATATTTTGAATAAAGAGAGCTTTTCTGTGTCATATTTTCATTAAAGCGCCTATATCCTGTGGTCCAAGCCCACATATTTTTGTGTTTTGCGCATTTACGTATATCCTCTGTCTATTTCCATGGAATAACAAATTTCAAATTATTGCGAAAGTTTTAATTTTCATATGACGCCCATTTTGAATATTAGAACCTTCCCATAAACATTCTGTACATACCCGACCCTTCCGTGAAATTTTGGGATTCATGATATCCTTTTTAAATTTTTGAACCATAGAACTGTTCAATATTAAAATAGTCCAGTAGAAATTTCGAATTCCATGCTCTTTTCAGAGATTTCGTGAAAATTAGAGAAGCTTCCGTGACATAATAGATATTATATGATATTTATTGTGTTCTTGGATCTTGGTGGAAAACGTGGTATTGAATGTGTCGTACGATCCTCATAAAATAGTCCAACGAAAATATGTCTGCTAACTATTCGGGATGATAAATAGGTGATCGGTCCAAAAGTTGTGTGTATTAATACTACCTGTATTACACACCTGTACAAAGGTGAGGATATGTCTACAGCAATATATTACAGGTGTTGTCAACACCTAGCTTTTACCAGTATGATTGACACCTGTAACTATCGAAGATCGATATGTTCAGATCGATAATGGTCGAAACCCAACACGAAATGAGAGATCCCCTGGGTCCTATAGAACGGAATCGTACCGATCTGTCAATGGGTGGTGACAAATATCAGGAGTATTGTCTATTGTTATTGAAGTAGGAAAGTAATGTCATGTGCAAATGTTAAAGGTACAATCACGTGTGTGTTAACTATGTTAGTTCTACATCATTGAAGATTGTTAAATAATGTCATATGACATGATTGACGAATTTACATGATGTCATCGAATTGACATGATGTCATCGAATTGACATGATGTCATCGAATTGACATGATGTCATCGAATTTACATGATGTCATGATGTCATCGAATTTACATGATGTCATCACGGACTTAGATATTCCGTGATGTCATGTATATTATTGAGGAATGTTTAGTGAAGTCATATGACATAATGAGAGAATGTTACGTAATGTTAAGTGATATAATTGAAGAATATTTAGTGATGTTATGTGATATTAAACTAGGAAAGCATTGTCATGTGACATAATTGGAGAAATGAATCATAACACCGTGACAATATCTCAAATCACCGAATAGTTCTCGTAAAACATATTATTGATGAAAGTTAAAATACATGTTTGTTTCTCCACGCGACATCACTGTCCCATACTGTAGCGGGCCTGTTTATCCCTGTTGTATAATTACTGGTATTGAATAAGATCAAGTTAACTCATCTATCACCTTACTTTCTATATTACGATTCTATTAATTAGAGCATACACTGTTTCGTTTAAACTGAAATTAGTGCTGAAAACCTTTATAGAGTTGTTATTCTAACTAAGTAGATGATATCTCCTCGATTGTCGCATGTTTTAGAGGAAGGAAAAAACCCAGCTGCACATATTATGACGAAACCGGCATTCAGAGAGCACGATAGGACTGGGATTAGCGGACATCGGTCGCTTCTTACGGAAATAAAGCAAGTCAGTTTTTAATATGTCTGATATTTCTTATCCCAAAATATCAATGGATAGTTAAAGGCGTATCCCACTGGTTTTTCTTTTTTGCCATTTGAAAGATGAAAAACATTACGGTTATTCTTCCAATGTCAAACAAGTTTCTTAATATTTATAATAGCCCCTCATTGGTAGACAGTACACCTCAATGAAATCTGAGACATGTTAATTTGAAAAAATTGGACTCCTTCTACAGTTCATACAAACACGAAACGCACAGCCATTGCAAGATACAAGTACATATAATATACATATCTGTATAACAACCGATCGGGATGAGATTTTGGAGGTATCACAATACAAAGACATAGCCTCATATATTTGCAGTTGGATAGTGATTCTCCTGCTTGAATAACATTATATTAGGAACAGAACGAAACCAAAGCTAAACAAATACCTACTATCAGCTAGAAAGTATCATTAATAGAAAGATTTTAGGGCCCAGACATCCATAAACTGTAATTAGCACCCGTGCTTAACAGAACCGTTGTATCTGTTAATCAATTCATCGGTTATTACAGGAATCGTATATTTCGCATATATCTAAAGGTCTATGATTTGATTGCAGCAATTTAGAAGCTTAGAGATGGGTTCTTGTTGATTGTCGGGATTTAGAGCTTTTCTATAACGCTTATCTGTTGTTATACAATAAAGATGGCAGAGTAAGATACCGACAGTAAGATAGCAGGCAATACTTGAAGTTACATTTCAAAATACCACCCGGACTGACTATAATCTCCGGTTTTGTTGTATTTGTTGATTTAGTTAAGATGTAAATGTATATGTATGAAGCGACTAATGTGGGGTTTCCTGTATAATAGGGGGTTTCCTTCTGTGTCGTCTGCTAGGGAGACATTGAACAAACTAACATCGTTCGGCTGCCGCCATTTCTACATAAACATTTCTATTCGGTTCTGTCTCGTTAGGTACCCGTCTTTATCATCATGACCTTAATTCTTTTGGGAAACCCTGAAGAAAATAAAAAAAAGATTGTGCAGGGATTTGTGTCACCTCGACAGCTAAGGTAATACTAAAAAGGAGTCCATGGTTGATCGGGTCACTCCTTGACCACTTTACAGCACCATCGTACTGAAATGTCACACCTGATCATCGTACATATAACATGACACTTCACCCGATCACATTGTTCTGACGATGGACTAACCAGGGGTGTCTAGGGAGAAACCGCAAAAAAATAAAGTAGCAGATTCAAGAAAAACAGAGGTTCACAACGTGTTGCATTGTGACAGCAAGTCAATGTTGTTCCCTCAGCAGAAGACACGGAAGAAATCCAGTTTCTAGGCGGGGTATCCAACATTAGTCGTCTCATACAATAGAGTGGGGTACGGCAGATAATAGGGTCTAGGGGAATACGTAAGTTATTAGTTAGCTTATGCAACTATTTTGTGTGACTGTCAATAGCTGTTCATCAGTCACCTGTTCAGTTATTCTTGCACACATCTTTCGAATTTGCTTTTCGGAATTTTCAGAGTTTATTTCATACTTGTAAAATAACTATAAAGCTCCATTTTTTGATAATAGTGAAATGCTATCAAATAACAATCCTCCACACACTCCCTTTAATTTATATATTTGATATTTGGAAGTTGCCAAAGCAGTACTTAGAAGCTTCAGAGCACGTTTCACGTACATATCATATAGACCATGCAAAAAGCCAAATCTACTGTCTCACTCACCTTTTCAGATGCATATAGATGAACGTTTCCATTGCTTGCGGCCTGTAATTATAACATAATCCATTACAATGACGTCATAAAGGTCGGCACGTGCAACAGACAATTGAAACTTAAAAGATTCATAGCTTTATCGAAATATGGTTTCAAACAGAAAGGCTCTATAATAATATACCTTTGCAGATCAATATACTTCATGCACGCAAATACTATCGTGAATGCAGTTATTAATCAAAATACCTATAGATGTTCTAAGTCTATAACTCACACGGCTTTGTCGATATCTATTACTCAAACGTAACAATGCTGACGCTCTGAGCTAACGGAGAACGACTTCGTCAGTGTTATTTAATTATCACAATCGTCAAACATCGAGTAACTGAGAAATTTTACGTTGAGATCCTGAAATTTAGATACAAACAGTGTTAACAATAGTTATAAAACCTGTACCGAGTTCGTGAGGTTTTACCCGGTTAAGAGGTATCTATTAAATCTTTAAAAGACACATGCAGTGTTGTCAACACATATGTACTTACATGCCTAACACTGATTACATTTCTTTGAAGTTGAGATGGCGTGATACAGATACCTCCTCCTGCTGGGTACGTATAGCTCGTCAGCTTCGTCCCGGGTACGCGTTGAAATGTTTACGAAGTACCCCGAGACGGGTCACGAGGTCACCATTGATATATTTGGACGTACATGTAGGTACAACTTTGAGAGAACCAAAGCGCTAGTGAACGAAACCGAACCTACACGTTCTTTTTTTGTTTAATTTGTGTTCTGCTTAACATCTTGTCAGTGGTCGAATGTATCGTTGGGTTTGATTGAATTTACAAGAAATTCTATGGATAAAGATTGTATATTTTACCGTTTTATTTTTTTCAAGCTGACCAGTCTTTTTGATCGACAAAGTGTCAACACGTGCTGGTTGTTGATTATAACAGGTAGCGTTGATTGTGTAGGAGACATTTAATTAACCCAGGCTCGGGTGTTTACGGTTCTAAATTAATCATAAATATCAGTGTAAATGTATCCGAAATTGTGAAAAACAATACACATACACAATGTGGATTAACCAACGTCAGCACAGGGACTCGCGAATTTCATTTCTACTTACAGCTTTTATATGTTAGTTTAAACGGTATTTTATTCAAAAATCAGGCTAGATTATTATATACATGTAATTTCAAGGGAATGGAAAACAAACTTATAGGTTATAATAATTCCTCTTTTTAAAACTTCCCGAGAGATGAGCGTGCAAAGTATATATAGTCATTCGTGTCTCTAACTTCAAAACCGCTAAATTAAGACAAAGGGGTATGATTTTGAGAAAAAATGTCTTTATCGACAGGTTTGAGTCAATGTACATGTATCTTGAACGGACATTGACCAAGAGATTCTATAAAGCAAAATATAAAAACATAGCACACGCCCCTGTGAGCGTGAGTCGAAAATAAATCAAATTCATCAAGAAAAAAGTCTTATTCAGTGAAAATTCTAACTAGTAAATGACGCAAAGCAAAACATCTAACACAGACATTACTAACTCAAACATACACTTTAACAAACTAAGACGAACCTTGTTCGACCACTAAACCAAACCCAAACATACTACCTTATATACTTATGTCTCCGATATACTTCACTTTAAACTGCGAATCGTCTTTGATAAACTGTACCATAGAACTGACAAACAATACAAACGACTCTGAGCAAACGTTATAAATAAAAATAAATAAAATTGGAACGGTAATACATACAACGGGTCTTGCGTTGTCACCCTCTCAATTGACCTACAGCGGAGGTGGTTTATTTATCGCTCTGAATTGGGCTTTATCGCTCTGTATTGGGCTAATGGCGTTTGTGACAACATAACTATATCTCGATCTAATTTCTCTTTTTATCGGAATTTTAACGAGTTCAAAGGAGTGTGTGTTAAGTATATCATATCTATCTAAGACAAACCAGAAAATATCAGACAAACACAGCGAGGAGCAAACACACAAGGCACGCTATACATTACAGGGGGTTCGACTGATCAATATCTCACACTAGGGTCCGTATGCTAGGCGATACGCATTTTCTTAACACTAGTCGAAAATAACTATCTCCTCTTTAATTTCGGACTATCTTAAATCTTAACACCGGGTAATGTAACCGGGAGGAGCGTCACGCTGCCGTGTTTAGACTATGACCTAAAATGACCTCTGCATTGTCCAATCTTTTGTAGACACCAACTTTTTAAGACCATATGATGTTGCGAAGACGCAAAACTCGGTACAAACATTCTAACACGCTAGCACAGGGGCCTGCGAGCAAGTCATAGATTGGCAAAGTTACGTATGACACGAACAGGAACATAATGTTAGATCCATTAGTTGTCATATAAGAGTATTAATTAATAGTTATTAATATATGTGTATGGTTCCATGTGTTTGTTGCTAATCTACATGTACGTCAGTAATATTAATCATTAACCATTGCATAGCCATAACCAGTGTTTATGATTTCTGATGATCCTCACTTAATGTTATCATTTTGAGCGATATACATAGCAAAACCAATATAAGATGCAATTGTTACCATAATAGAGGTTTTCATTAAATTGCGAAAAGACCTAGCTATTGTTTTTGCTATGGTTCTTATTCGTATTCATCTGCCATGATTTTTTGGTCTCCTAATCTTTTGATTGGTAGCAGATGTGTTTAAAGTCTTTCAGGCATGTTGTAGGTCAAAGTCTTTGCAAAATTTCCAATTAGGTAAATAAAATCCAATACGTCATATGTAAAATTCTTTAAAAGGCCATAACTCAAATACTGTTGATTTTACAGCATTCATGTTTTAAGTGAATTCTTCTCTTGTTCTATGATATCAAAAGGACCAAAAAGGACAATTTTAAAACAATGCTTCGAATTCATTTTCTTCTCAGGAACAAGGGATATCTATCAATTATATCGGTTGGAAGAAATATCAGTTGCTGGGATTTAATTTTTTACCAATGGAAGGGGTTACCCCCGGGGCTGAGGGGCAGGGTCAAAATCAGTTCTTAATTTGAAAATGATTATGATCCCCACCCAATAACAATGTATATACGATTGCTAAGTATACAGAGACAAACACACAAAAGTATCCGAATTGATGCTGGGGTGTGGCCACACCTCTAGGGACTTAGTTCCTTGGTCATAACTTTGAAACTGTTGAGATTCCCACTCGTTAACCATATATACAATTGCTGGGTATACAGAAACGAATGTAGTCGTGGTATTATAATTTGCTTTTGGGTCTTGCCACACCCTTAGGGACTTAGTACCTGGGTCATAACAAAGAAACCTTTGATATCCCCACACAATTACAACATATACAATTGTTGAGCATGAAGATGTAGATATACATATGCTGCCAGGATTCGCCCAATGGAATGGCCCTATGTCTTATGTACCATACTACTTTCATTGAGAAGCTTTAGCTGTGATTGCTTAAATATCCAGGCGAGCGATACAGGCCCTGGGGGTCTATTGTTTCAATTTTCCTGCTTCACGTATCGTTTTTCCCTTTGATATTTTGATATTGTATGAATAACATCTGTTATTGATGCCCTTTGCTATGCTCACCTTGTACTATATTTTGTTGACATCTACATACTATCTACATCTTTTCTCAATGCTATAATGTACTCTTCATTTATGGAGGAATAAAGTCGATTTCTCGTATATGATTAAATTGTTGTAACAAACTTCTCAAAATATGTCAAACCAAAATGACAATTTCCTAGAAAATCTAATTAAATTAGCTGTTCGAGATAAATTCAGTTATAGACACTAAACTCCTGTACATGTACATGTATCTAACCTTCTACATAATATAATTGCTACATATATATCTAAACTACCACACATGTATTTAGTTTACAAATACGTATTTCAAGTAAAATTTTAAATGGTTCTCACATGTGTGGTTTTGCTCACCTGTGATGGTCATTTTGAGTGTCCGTCGCCCGGCAGTTTATACACATGTGGCTGGAATCCATTGGTATCTTCTAAGTGATCATCCTGGAATACTTTTTGACGTGAATATGATTCCCCGTACACAGAAAACTAGAAGAGTGGCAGGTTACCTACTGAATTGTGGCCCACCTGTATGACTATATAAGTACAAGTGTGTATTATCAACTTAAGATACCAGTAAAAACAGCACTCTCGTTTGAAATACAAACATTCTCCTCATAACATAACAGTACTTAGCTCTGAGTATACACTCTCCGATGAAAAAAGAAAAAGAAAAAAAACCGATTGAGCATTCAAAACAAACACACACGTCCTTGCATCACTGGCTTAATTAATATTCAGTTCTTGTTAATACAGTCTGCCTAGCTGTGAGAGTGGCTACCGGTATGCCTGTACGTAATCCTGTGAGAGACCGATGTCCTTTCCACACCTTGTACACTAGATCGTACGGGCACTCTTGTGATGTTTAGGTAATCTGTCTCCGACACAGGATGTTGAATTTCATCTCGATACATCCAGTGGTGATTACCGTTTTACTTCGATACAATCATCGCTTCTGTTTTAAAATATCTCAAATGAATATCACATTTCTTACTTAAAATATGTTCAGATGGTTCACTTTACTACCGTAAGTAAGTCGGTTCAGTAGTTTAACTTGTAAACAGTCGTCAAATGTTGTGTCTAGTCGACGCGATATTAATACACGCATTATAAACTGCTCAATTTCCAAAAACTGATATCATAATATTCCAAAACAATTAATATTCCGCGGAATGACAAGTTAAGTCCGGCAGGCTTTCGGGTTAAACCCCCTATGAAGTGTCAGCATGCTATAACAGCCGACCCTATCGGGTGAGACTTGTAATGTAACTCCTTTAGACCCGTCAGAGCTGACAACAGAGAGTGGCAACGCCGTATAAACTCTAACGCTCTTGTTAAACAAGCGATAAGATGTTATGAAAATACTGTCACAAAAGAAAACGGGAATGTAACCTGACGTTTATAAACGACTTACTGGATAAAAGAGGTATTTTAAACAATGTTTTACCGCAAATAAGCCCACTGTGTGTATATACATAGATATATTCATTGTTATTACGACAAAGGTATTTCAAATGAAAATAAGTTACATTTGTGAATAAAATATTCGAAAACTATGTCCATACCTCGGTTTCATTATTCATCTTGACAAATACTCTGTTATGATTATGTTTTGTTTTCTATTGAATTAGAAATTTCAATAAAAAAATGATATTAATTCAATAATGATATCACATGTAAAGCTGACCATACTACTTAGCTACCTAACGTAGATCAATCACCTACCTAACAGTCTCGTGCTACTTTTGAACTTTCTGCTAGACAAATATTGTTGCATATATCTACTTACACCTGTAGACACAATGCTATCAAACAAACAATACTTAAATAGATTGTATTTCGTGTGTTCTCTATACTACAACAACAGTAGATAGAGCCGTATATTGTCCAGGCCGGGTGTACAATGTACCGTATATTGTCCAGGCCGGGTGTACAATGTACCGTATATTGTCCAGGCCGGGTGTACAATGTACCGTACATTGTCCAGGCCGGGTGTACAATGTACCGTACATTGTCCAGGCCGGGTGTACAATGTACCGCATATTGTCCAGGCCGGGTGTACAATATACCTTTTAGGTTACTGACGTTTTTATAATGTTGATAATAGTGCCAAACTATTTACAGATATATTAATGAATTAATTTCTTAGTCGTTTGTAAAATATCACGAACTTGAATGCATACCACGTGTCCTTCAATGAAAGTCAGATCAATATATTATCGTAAACTTTATAGTCTCAACATCAACTGATTTAAATTGTGTTCTTTATACTTTTGTATAACACACAAATAGATCATCTGATATTTTGACCCCTTACATTTTTGGTGGAAATTGAAGAGATCAAATAATTCTGCTCTTGCATTTGACATTATACATCTGTAATGACCCCCTCCCCCCGGTCCTCTTTCGTTTTTAACTTTATCCCTATGTAAAAGCATTATTGGAGTGAGTAGGGGAAAATCTAAAGGTTCTTAAGGAACGTCCATGACATTTGGGGCCAGTTTTACCTGACTGACAAGTGACACAATAATACCCAGCATTCCGTCACACTTAAATGTCATCAATTCGGAAACCGTAGTTAACGTTACAGACACCTGTTAATGTTAGACCTGTGATACAAACATAAGGGATCACGAGAACGCTTATGTGGCTGTGAAATATGTCTTCTGTTTTCTTTTCAAAAAGTGTTTTTAATTTTAGTCATTCAAAGGCACAAAGGTACAATCGGTCCCGGTGAGACCGAATATATAAATACATACCATACCAGCTAGTTTCCTACTGTTAAATCAAATGTTTGAAGTATATGTGCTTTGTATTTGTATATATATATATGAGTGGGGAGATTATTGATTTTTGCTGTGATACCTTTTCTTCTTCTTTCTTCTTCTTCCTTCTTGTTATATTTCTTCTGTCAAATGGTTTCCCGAGTTTTTAACAGAAACTGCAGGATGAATATTTATGAAAATTCACAAGAATGTTGGTTGACATATGTAGATGTGCGTAATGGGTTTCGTTTTCCAATCTGTTATCAAAGCATGGCCGCCGTGGCCTATATTGTTTGACACGTTTATGGGTGTACGCCAAGGAGATGCCAACGGTCCCTCACTTTTTCTGATTTTGCTCAAAATTAGTATGTAAGTACGAAAGCCTATTACTTTTTCTGATTTTGCTCAAAATCGGTATGTTAGTATGAAAGCCTATTACTTTTTCTGATTTTGCTCAAAATCGGTATGTAAGTACGAATGCCATTTACGGTCACTTATGAGACAAAATACTGGGAAGTTGTAATAATGCGAACAAACACGTAGTAATGTAAGTGTGATATGGCATTGCAAGTTCTTCCAAAGCATCATTTGCAAACTACAGGGCAGCTTGGGGACTTCTGCAACGGTCCCCGTTACAACTAAAACTTGTTATTATTATTCTATCTTCAACATGTACCGTGAGTTAATACATAATTGCACCAGGTAAGCAAATGGTGCTGCTGCATTCTTATTACTCCTGAAATTATCTCTAACATTTTCTTTCGCTGGTGGTATATACCGGAAAATGTATCATAGCGCTTTATATTTGTTAAACAGTGAAACATTGCTGAAAATAAAAGGTACGATCAATCTTTAATAAATCTTACATTACTACGTATACGGGTATGTGTTTACACACTCAGAGCTTCACATGTGTATCGGTCTACGTTAATCATAATACCTTCTAAAATAAGTTTGATACGATCACTTTGTCGTGAACTTTTGATCTTTGTAATATGTACAATGGCGATAATACTCTCTAAGGACGGCGATGATAATATGAGGGCTGGTGTTTAATAAATAAACATTTAATAATAATTTATTACTGTACAAAATGATCAAACTTATAATACAAAGCCTATTTTATCTATACACGAGTAGCATTATCTACCGAACGTCATGCTTAAAATACCGTTAGTTTACATATAACTTAATGTGCGGTTAGCTAGGTAGAAACTTTTCCTGTCATCTTCATTTTATTTGAAATATATATATATTTAAAAGAATAAATTCGTCAAAATGATGTTTAAGATAGTGACAATTCATACAGAGTTTGATCTTATTTTTATAAAGACATGTGAAATAAACATTAAATTGAGGCTTATCCATTTCTCATTTGGAGATGAAGTTTAATATCTTGCTTACAAAGCTTCGTTGTAAATGTATCCCGCTAAATAATGATTTATTTAGAGTAAGACCGACAGCCCGGTATGTAGCTTTGGACATCAATGTAAAATCATTATCACTGCTTCGTGGAGTGTCACCATTAAATAGATTTGAGGAATAATATTTTCTTCACTTAAATCAATTAAATATGCAAATTGGTTTAGACCTTTTACTCTATGGAAATGAAAAGCTGTCGGTTGAATCAAACGGAACTCCTTTGATATGAAAGAACTTGATGGGGTCCAGTAAAAGGGTTTGAAAGGTTTTATAATAAGGAAATTGTTATATTAAATGTGAATGTATGCTTATTTTTATTTAGGAAAATAGAACTTTTAAGAAGCCAAGCAAGCTACAGACCTAATAGCATTACTCTCGCCATTGCAGATCGTGAGAAAATGTGAATGTTATTTTAATAAATTAGATCCCTGTGACATTGAAAGTGGGTTAAGGTAATTCAATAAAACAGACTTCGTAGCCCTTCACTCGAGTAAGCATCAATACTTTGTCTTTAAGAACATTTAAAGAAAAATCAGAAGATATTGTCATCGATATCCACGCTCAGATGACCAATTTCATTGCAGCATACTTTACCATTGCGAATGGTACAGAGCCGAGCGCACTGAACTGGCTTCCAATCATTACCATATGCAAAACAAATTCTTTCAAGGTTTTTACACATTTAACCAATGTGACCTTGAAAGAAGTTCAAGTTCATGTTTGTGAAGAAATTACATAGCACTGCATGCTACTGACTAAATATGATCACCATGGGTCTCCTGATTACTCAGGAGATTTGATCCCTGTGACCTCGGAAGTAGTCCGAGGTCATTTATTTGAGTTAACTTTATAGCACCCATCCCAGGTACTGGCCAAATATCACCAATTATTCCAAAGATGTTCTTTAAATATATTTGACCTTTGACCTTGAAAATAGGTCAGTGTCATTCATTTGAGGAAATTTATAGAAATCCATCCCATTATCCTACTGGCTAAATATCATCCAGTGGCTTTTAGTTACTCAGAAGTTCTATAAAGGTTTTTACGTATTTGACCCTTGTGATCTTCACAGTTAGTCAATGTAATTTATTTGTAAAAAGTGTATAACACTTACTATATCAAAACATACTACAGGCCAAATATCATTACCCTGGGTCTTTTGGTTATTCAAGAAAAGATGTTTTGAAGGTTTAACACATTTGATCTCTTGACCTTGAGCATAGGAACTTTGTAGCACTCCATAAAAACATGATACTGCCCAAATATCATTCTAGGCCTCTTGGTTATTCAGAAGTAATTTAAAGGTTGTTTTTTTACATCTTTTTGACTCCTTTGACATTCAAAATAGGTCAAAGTCATTTAATTGAGTATATTTTGTAGCATTTCATCCATGCATATTATTGGTCAAATTTTCAAAAGATGTCATATTTGACCCCTATGACCTTGAAAGAAGTTTAAAGTGATTTTTTGAGGAAAGTTTATTGCACTCTGTCCCAGGTACATGTACCTACTGGCCAGATATCAGGACCCTAGGTACTCCACTTGTTAAAAAGAAGTTGATGGATCAATGGATGCCGGACTACACCCCATACCGTAAGATTAAAATCCCCGGCACTTAGTGCAGGCAAGGGAGACATGGTACGGGATATTCATTCACTGGAGGGGTTTTTTCTAGTAAGCACACCAACAGGCTGTAAAAATGTACTTTAACTAAGTCTGATTATCTCCCTTTATCAATTATTTTCTTTTTTTATCAAAATGCTACCAAATGAATTTCCCTAGAACTTGTTAGAAACTTATATATAAGATAAGGTCTAAAATTTTGTGAATTCAGAATACTGTAAAAAGGCTAACCTGGGAAGATTTTACTGTAATTTAAACAGGAAGTGACCGTTTTTAGGACCTTGGCTCAACCTATTTAAATAAATATGGTGACAAGGACTTGAATTGGTTCCAGTTATACGATTATCTAACAACAAATTCTCCACCGAAACCTGTGCCATCTCTAGTCTTATATCTATAACAGGCTCACTGCATAAAATATCTTCTCTTTAATTAAGAAATTTAAATATATGAACATCTTATTTATTCCATTCCTCATCTTTTCCTGTTCACTATCTACAAACTTCTGAATGTTGTTTTAGACCTGATACCTTGAAAAACTTTTCATTATTAGATACATTCAGCAATAAAACTAATTTTGTAAAGGGAGGTAATCCAGTCTCTTCCTCCATTTCTGTACCAGTAACAACAACAAATAACAGACTTACAAATGAATGTGACTTTAATGTGTTTGATGCAGATCATGATTAACATAAACAGTACAATGTTGGCAAAAAAAAATACAGAAAAATATAAAAATGTCCGATTGCTTTGTTCATGTCCCTGTTCTCATGGGCGGCGACACCAGAATCACACCATCTCCACGTACAAACAGCATCGGGATATTCCTCTTAGTCGACTGGAACAATAACAACAACAATAATATAACTACCACTTATGTCTACAGATGGACAGACAAACAGCCTGATTCTAGGGGAGCATTCATGTTCTTGTTGGGAATTAACATGTGGAAGTCGAAACTTAAACAATGTGACCTAATTTGGATTAAGTATCTATTGTAATACATTTATTCACTCATTGTTGACAGGCACTCCCTTTGAACAATGAAATCAGTGCCTTTTGTAAGATTTTTTTCAGATTGAAAGCTATTGTCAAAATTTTAATAAGCCTCATTTAATACTGAAGAGAAACAAAAGGCTCTCAGAAAATGTGATTGAGTCCCAAAGGAAAGCCGGTGATCAGAACTCAAATACCTGTGTCCCAAAAATCACTGAAAATTTAATAATTTTCTAATGACATGGGTGACATTGGAATAAGAGTTACCTTGTAAATTTCTTCGTATGTTTCCTCATCAATCTCCACTGTGGTCACGGTTTCCTCAACGTCCCCCATAATCATGTTGAGATGCTGATCATAGGCCTACAGAATAAACATAAGTCTTATAGGAATAGTACACGGTATGTCATTGTTAACTGTAATCTTAGAGGTATAGTACAAGGTACATCATTGTTAACTGTAATCTTAGAGGTATAGTACAAGGTACGTCATTGTTAACTGTAATCTTAGAGGTATAGTACAAGGTACGTCATTGTTAACTGTAATCTTATAGGAATAGTACAAGGTACGTCATTGTTAACTGTAATCTTACAGGAATAGTACAAGGTACGTCATTGTTAACTGTAAT
>JAUMHH010003350.1:0-18389 GCA_032359455.1 Chlamys rubida
CAACAGGAACTAATGAAACACCAAACACAAAGGAAAGACACCAACAGGAACTTATGAAACACCAAAAACAAAGGAAAGACACCAACAGGAACTAATGAAACACCAAAAACAAAGGAAAGACACCAACAGGAACTAATGAAACACCAAAAACAAAGGAAACACACCAACAGGAACTTATGAAACACCAAACACAAAGTAAAGACACCAACAGGAACTAATGAAACACCAAACACAAAGGAAAGACACCAACAGGAACTTATGAAACACCAAAAACAAAGGAAAAACACCAACAGGAACTTATGAAACACCAAACACAAAGTAAAGACACCAACAGGAACATATGAAACACCAAACACAAAGTAAACACACCAACAGGAACATATGAAACACCAAAAACAAAATAAACACACCAACAGGAACTAAAGAGGCATTATACAAACTGAAAGGCATTAACAGGAATTCTCAGGAGACACCAAAGCAAAAGGAAAAACGCCAACAGGAACTTAGGAAATACCAAAATGGAATGCAAATACCACGGTATCATAGATCGTGATCTTATATTAGGTCATACCGAAGGGTTGTAAAAAGGTTCATCAACATTACTCAACAACCCTAGTCTTGAAACAGTTTTATATAACATTGTATATCAGAAGATTAATAGCTGCTGGAACGATTAAATGTAATAGAGGTCTGATATTTATTCTTGAAAAGAGATTTCCAAGGATACTTCAAGGACGACCTATCAAAGCTATTAATATACATGTATGATCTTTGTCATTCGTTTGTACCTTTTTCCTCCATTAGCAGACTTTTCCCCTTTGCGAACGCAATGTAAGAAACACATCTATCTATTAATCACCCCATGTATTACAAATGATGGGACAAGTACCACAGTATCTCAAAACGACTGATGTAGTCAGAGTGAAAACAAATCGCAGCTGTTTTGTAGATTATTTATGTATAAAACGGAATTGAATTCTCTCCGATTAAAGCATTACGAATTTCAATACCTCTAATATTTTCACAAGTTTCACCAGTCTCCTCGACCTACAATGTAGAACACCTGATTGACATCCTTATCGGGAGGGTAGTACTGTATAAGAATTCTATGTATGGTGATGTTGTTTCCTAGGTTGTCTCCCTGTATATACCGTATATATCTATAAGCTATATGATATAAGTACACTCCGACACTTAAGTCTGTCTCCAAATGTATATAAGTTTATTTCAATTAGTTGTTAAAACGATTTGAGAACGTATCCATGGCTTCCTACAAGACCGGAAATACTTCTAGATGACGACAAAGCGTTCGACATAACGCGAAGTGTTCGACATATGTATTTCGCTAACACATCGCAGTTTTTATATGTGTATAAAAAGAAAATCACACTAGATTGTTTGATGGCCCCGGTCGCACTCGACCTCAGCTGTCGTTAGCTGGGACAAACTGAAACCAGACCAAACCAATGACACCCTGTCAAATTAGTATTTCACAACAGCTAACCAGACGTACCCAGGGCAATGTCGCCGTAACGAAAATGTAGGTAGGAGAGAACAGTGAATATATAGGCCCCTGGTGTTCTATGTAACACATTTTCAAAATAGCAATTTAATTGTCAGGCTATATGAATATTTTATTCTATAGGGTATTGATAAATCACTGTTTTAAAACAACTTAAAGTTAAAGTGGTGAGAAGTCTGCTGGGAAATAAAGATATATATATGTCGAGAAAAGAACAAAATTACGGAAGCAATTTATTACCTATATAGTATCTCGGCAAGGTTGATCTATGAAGTAGGTTGAAAGTCGGATGATAGGGTAACGGTGAGCTTCAATAAGAAATAGGGTAACTCTGCTATATGAAACAAAATTATCTTGATAACAAAGATTGTAACTAATTAAAAACAAAATTCAATTTTCATCAATTTCAAAAGTGTGTCATGAAACATTATCAACAGAAATCTTCTAAACCTTGTTTAAGATCGTCTTTGGAAATAGAGTCAAGCTGACAAATCTTGACGGCAAATGTGTACCCGACCTGGCTCCATACTGAATAGCTGCGTGGGAGGATATTTATGACAAGGAGTGCAAGCCGTACATCATGTATACCAAAGAGCGTTGTCAGCTTGCCGGTGCAGGTAAACCATACTGTCGCGCCGTACGATGCCTCCGCTACTACTGGGATAAGACCGTACCTAACAAGGTAGGTAACGCTTAAGTATACATATCGTTCTATTGGCTTAACTTCGGTCTGACTTACCATTCAATATCAACTTTTGGTTGTGTTTGCGTTTTTGTTGTTTTTATCCTTTGTTGTTTTTATCCTTTGTTGTTGTTATCCTTTGTTGTTTGTGTTTTCTCAGTTGCTATTTTTGTCTTTTTGTATCGCCTTTGAGTTAGAATACTGTTTTTGTGTATTATGCTTTCTCTTTTTTTCTGATATTGCTTTTTAGTTATCTTATTTTTTGGGTTGGTGGTGTTATATATTTTTGAATTGAAATATATATGTATAGGGAAACATTCCCACTTCCTACTTTATTTATCCATAGAAGTGTTAAACTTAATGCCCCATGATCCACAGATTTCACACATATCTGTTACATTTTCAGTTATGACTTCAGATATGAACATATCACTTTTGATAATGTCCAATCAGAACGGTATTTTCTATTCAATGCTTAGAATTTCACTTTCACTGCGACGGCAGAGTAAGTGGTTGTTTTGGTACATATTTACAGCATACTGTAAAGTATTGACATATCTTTTCAAATGATATCATTTTTGTTTGGAAATCTTATCAGATAATCGCAGAATTGCGTCGGGCAACCTATTCAAATTGGCGCCCTGCCTTGTTGTCAAGCTTGACGTTATTAGATATTGGCGTCAAAAATTACACTACTAATTCCCCCGTGCGTTTTTTTGATGCAGTACTATTTTAGTTGTGTTACTTTTCAAAAATGTAATGAATAGAAAATTAAAGGGTTTTCTTGTTGAATACCATATATAGTTCACGAGTTCGAACGGGAAAACATTGATATGTGTTATTTAAAATATTTAAAATATTACACAGGTACACATCTTATATAGATACATATTACACAGGTACACATCTTATATAGATAAACATTACACAGGTACACATCTCATATAGATACACATTACACAGGTACACATCTTATATACATACACATTACACAGGTACACATCTTATATAGATACACATTACACAGGTACACATCTTATATAGATACACATTACACAGGTACACATCTTACATAGATACACATTACACAGGTACACATCTTATATACATACACATTACACAGGTACACATCTTATATAGGTAAACATTACACGGGTACATATCTCACACTAATACATATTACACAGGTAAATATTATACTGATACACATTACACAGGTAAATATTACACAGATACACATTACACGGGTACACATCTCACATATATACACATTACATAGATATACTACTAACACAAATTTACATTTCACAGGTACACATGTTACACAGTAACATATTTACAAAGACATATTACAAAAAAATACACAGTTTATCCAACTTGTTGTTTCTGTTCATGGTCAAATACGTGATATCGTGCAAACCTCCGAGTGTTTTGATCAGAATCCAGGCTCATTAGTTCATACTCTGTTCACACAGCTCCCTGGTAATTATTATATGTCAACATCACAAAAACCTCACTGTTAACACCACACCCTGGTATATTAGTTCATTTTAACACCACTATCTGGTAATAAGTTACTATTAACATCACACCCAGGTAATCATCTGATGTTAACACCGCAGAATGGTAATAATTTACTGTTAACATCCCACCCAGGTAATTATTTAATGTTTACACCGCAGAATGATAACAATTTACTGTTAACATCCCACCCAGGTAATTATTTAATGTTTACACCGCAGAATGATAATAATTTACTGTTAACATCCCACCCAGGTAATTATTTAATGTTTACACCGCAGAATGGTAAAGATGTACCGTTAACGCCACACCCGGGTAAGTATTTAATGTTAACATGAATCACTGGTTATAATTTACTGCTAACATCATACCCTGGTAATCGTTTCATGTTAACAACACATCCTTTTTAATTATCCCAATGTTTACATCACACTTTGTAATATTTTATTCCGCATGATAACAGTATTGTCTCACACTTGAAATAAAGGGCCCCGTAGGACGTATACCTCTAGTATTGCTCTGTTGAGCTATGGATATCGTATATCAACCAGGTTTAAGGATAACATATGTGTTAATTTACACCTGATTGATTGCGGACGGAGGTCATTTTGGTTAGAACAGTGTTGAACAATATCGGCTAGGATAATGAATAACATTATTCCCCATAGCTGTAAATATTTTATACACAACCAATCTAGGGAGGTCAAGCGGTCAGAACTGACATTCCACTATATTCACGGCGATTCACAGACGGACGTTATTGACCAGAGAAGCACAGACGACCGATCACCATTGAAACAATGCTTTATAATTCAGCATTCATTTCTTTTTGTATTTTTTTTATTGGTGAAGCTAACGGTTTAACAAACAACAGCTTTTGTGGCCGAAACGTTTTAATGCTTTGTATGGGTTTTATAAATAATTCAGATCTGTTTCGATAATTAATGATTATTTAAAAAAAACCGACTGGAAATGTTAAATCTGGTAACATAATCCAACGTGTAACGATTAAATGTGAAGTTGTTATTTAGCCTAACTAGTGTTATTACAATGACAATAACACATTTTATTCTCCTAAACTGGTCACATTGTAGAGAAATAACATACAAACCATTTCAAAATATGCAAGGGTACTATTTAGTCGTGTTAATTTGCGTCATACTTTGGCGTAGTTTTCATTTGCAGTTACAACGATACATTTTTATATGACAGACGAACTGCACCATATAAATATCATTGTATCCTAAAATCATGGTAACTTTCTAATAATTCATATTTAAAAACCCTAATTAAACACTTCACTATTGCTATGTAATGTAATTTGGATAAATTGAACTTGTGCTTTAGTTATTAAAATGGTATATAGCGTCATTAACTTTTACTATAATGAGGTTTTACGACTGATGTCTTAATGAAAACAATAAAACAAAGCAACACACTTCTTAGTTTGAAGCCGGTACCCCAGCTATTAATAAAAGTATTAAAAGAGAAAGTAAACTCCGCATGACCCCGGTATATCGATACTCATACGCAACATTCAGTTTGGTAGCGAAAGAAAAGGACATGGTATAATACCGTTGAACTGTTTTTATGAAGGCATTCACCTTTATGCCTTATTAAAGCCTATGATAAAGTCCCTTTGTACCATTTCAGCAAATAAAATACAAGTTCATTATACATGTATACAAGGCTGTTTTCGTTTATCGCGTTCCAAACGGTAAGATCAGAGTTGTTCGTTTTTGAAATTGGGACGAACCCCTGATTTGATGTTGTTTACTGGCGAGCCTTTTAAATGCTTTCATGGCATGCGTTGTTGGTCAAACAGGTTTTACCCCTGGAATCTTACATAATAAAAGACAAACCAGAATTTCTAACTTTTTTTAAGATATGATGTATCAGAAGGAAGGTAAACCTGATCATTCTGTATATTGTTATTAACACAGCTACTTCTCGGAGATGAAAACCTGTCGGTAAAAACCAACAATCTGTGTTTTAGAAATGTGCAAAGGTACATCAAATCAAACGGAAGGTTTTTTTAGCTAAAATACTATCGAATTACGCTTTTTATTTGTTATGTTTCAATGTTTTGTTATTTCTTTTAAGTTTCAAAAAGCCCCCTTCAAGATGGTTTAATCACCCAATATTCCAACACCCTAACAAGTCAAATTTAAGACCCAAATTAAACATCGGAATTCAGATGTGTTATTTTGCTCGTTTAGTTTATGTAGATCAACCGTTTACAAGAGCTATAGGTGTACATAGGTATTTGTACTAAAATATAAACAAAAGAAGTATTGTTTTATATTGAAGGACGTCATATTATGGTATATGGTTCTACTAACACAATAACGAATCACTTCAAAGACATTTTAGTTGTTTAAAGTTGTGATGCATAGCCATAACTACCCTACAGTTGAAGCATTTAAACCTGAACGCGATATTGAACGGGTTTCCTGACGACGTACTGCATGCCTACAGGAGTGTCAGATCAATTAAAAATAATTTGCTAATCAACAAGTAATGATAATCGATTTTTGTAAAAACATAGAGTGACTGAAAGTCAATGAAATATGTGTCATACTTGGTAACATGTTGTATTTGAGATTACACGTATGTGTCAGCGCTCGTTAAGTGGAAAGTATGCACGTGATGAGCCTAACATGCACGACATCCAGGTGCATTCTCATATGATCATTAATTATATTCAAATAAACCATTAACTGACTAGACAACGCCTCCCCTGTTGATTCGTATTTCCGGTTCCTCTGAACATCTGCTCGAAGCTATGTAAACGTAAGCTTCTATTCCAAATCAACGATATCAGAACCGATTTTTAAATGCGTTTGTTTGAAATATTTGTCTTTTATACGACACAATCCATTTCTTTAATGCAGTTTTTTTGTCTCTATTGCTCTGTGGCTTTTCGAAACCTGTCTGCGCCTGATAGAAGTTTGTCAGTGATAGATATGGATCAAATATCAAATTATACCAACGTGCCAATGATATTCCCTACGATGTTACCAGCGTCAGCATAGCCATTGTTGAACATGGAGACAGACAAGATATGTCAAATTCAGGAACCAGTTTATCTTCTCCTTCAAATAATATTTTAATGTCACAAAGTAGCTTTTGCATGGGAGTCATGATTTCGACGCATTCCTCGATACATCAACAGCTTTAGGCGCTCGTTATATTTTTATCAGATATATTCTGAAGCAATTGCTGTTACGTTAAATACTCATTAATCGTTACAAAACATTTCATCTGTTGACTTTTAGTAAAGAGTTTTGATTTCTTAACCCATTTTAGTAGATCATTCTGCAGCTTAAAGCCCTCGTAGCCGGAATGACCAATTAAGCTTATACTGTGGTTTAGCGTCAATCGTCCGTTAGTCATCTTTCTGTTTAAATCACTAATAGTTCTGTGTGGCTGGTTGGATCTTGACATTGGTTTGGAACATTGTCGGGCCAAAGGGATGACATTTGTAAAATAAGGGGACAAAAGGACATGGCACAGAACGGAAAATAAAGGTAAAGCTTTTAAAATCACACCCCTTCAGTAGCGGTAAAAGGATCTAAACCAAATAAGGTCTAAGTATCCCTGAATAAAAGGGACTCAATGTTGTGTGGACAAAGGGTATGAATGCAATGGGAAACCAAGACGAAACACGTTGAGGGAATATAGGTTTATCTTCCTTCACTACAGATTAAATACTAACCAAACTTAATCTGCAGCATTCATCGGTAAAAGGGACTCGATGTTGTATAAATGAGAATGTGACTTAAATGTGCCAGAAGGATGAACTAAAGAATGGAACACTTGTAAATCTTAGTCCTAAAGTTCCGGTAAAAGTATTATAAGCGAATACGGTCTGGATCAACCTATACTATGGTAAAGGTGTTGTGATAACAAATGATGTGGCTCCATGGGCCAGAGGGGAGGGGCATGATATGGGAATTGAGAGCGTATCTAACTTGTAGTTAGTGCTCCTCGTAACCGGCTGCACCTATTGTAACACTCTTTCGTTTGAAATATCACTAGGGTTTGGTGGTCATATCTACATAAATGAAACATTATTATTTCTTAAGAAAGGCCCATATACCATATTCCAGATCTTATCCAAATCTGCCAGGAAGCATCCTTTGGACCTTAAAAGCAGTTGTTGTTGTTGTATAATAGAAGAGTGTGAATCCATTGAGAGCTTAGGGACAAGGCTCTAAAGAGGCAATTTGAGTGTGTCAGTTTTTGAAAGCTTGCACCATTTAGTCGATCATAGTTCCACCGAATGGCTATTAAGCATCCTTAACAGAATGAAATAAGATGTCATTGAAAGGCATGGTGTTGTTCCTCTAAGTGCTGAAAGGTAGAAACGTGAAATATCTTCCACATGAGTATTGCTTGTGCAAATTTGTTTTACGTATTTATTTTTCCGATCGGAAATCCCTAGGGCTGAAGCAGCATCTGATTGGCTGGGACATTGATGAGTTGAAAAGGGATGTAAGCTTTTGCATTCTATGTTCTTTTTAATTTACTTGCAATGTATCATTTGCAAATTCGTAGGTAGTAAGGGGTTCTGATGATCCCCATTAAAATTATTACTTGTTGTTTTCACAGCCATCATGATGTAGCTAATAATAAATGAAAATATTATCCAGTTATAAGCTACGGCGTTCTGTTAGGTATACTTTGCGTTTTATGTTGTTACTAGGGGGTTCGAGTGAAGAAAACTCTAAATAATGATTTTTTAAAAATCTTTGTTCATGGTTCTGTCTAAGGGTGAACGGCAATTGGAATATTATTCAAACTCAGTGTATATGAGCTCTGTGGTACCTTCTGATGTAAAACCATTTAAAAGGGAGGACAACCACTTCCATTTTTTTGGTAAGTGGTTGTCAAGCATAAAAGATTTTAATAACAAATAACTCCTTTTCTTGGTCGAGAAATACATTTAGACAGTTATTCCGTCTTTGCGTATTGCAGAGTTATCTTCCCTTGTGATCAGGTATTGATTGTTATGTCATTGGTTTGTGTGAGAAAATTAAGTCGTTTTTTTCAAAAATTGATGACGTTACTCTCACAAACAAATGGCGTAACAATCAATACCTGCTCACAAGAGAAGATAACTCTGCAATACGCAAAGACGGAATTCACTATTGTAATTAATGAATAACGGATACGTGTGTAACTTTACTATGGTGTGAGCATGGTATTGCGTTTACATAGCGACATTCATAACGTATATAAGTATATACAAATATATATATAATGGCTTCTCCAAATCTAATGAGAGCTGTGCTGTATACAATGAGTGGTACGAAGGGCTGGTAATGACGTTTCCCGGGTACTTTCAGCTATATGGGTCAGAATGTGTCGGTGAGATGTGTTATCCAATTACTAGTTGAGAAACTACTATATTATTCAATCATAAATTGTGATGTGTTTATAATGAGATGGGCCCTTCATATAAATGCGCTAGTCTATAGTTAAGTCCGGTGTGACTGTATAATCGATAAGTACTACTAAAAAGACAAATCCTGAATGGAGATATGGTATACGTTACGCTACCTCTGTTATCGTTAAGTTCAACTCCAGCAAGTAATAGCAACTTCGTTTTTCAAAATTAATAAAACTAATAATCTATAAAATGTTCGAAAGTAAATATATTTAGATGATTTGGTAACTATTTTTACGTTAAATATAACGTGCATCAATAAAATACAATCAGGCATTCAGTTCCGCCTATGTCGCACGCACGTATTTTTTTGTAGGACTATATAGCTGAATCAAACGCAAATTTGAATGAATTTATATACTGTACCTATTTCGTACTGATAATACTTCTGGATATTATATTTTATGATTTGTCCTGAGTGATTATTCCACGCGTTTCAATCGTATTTGTTTAGCGACATATAGTGTAGTGACAGCCTTTTGTTAAATAGCAATACATTTAAATACGGACTGTTCAGACAACACTCACTTGTGAACATGTATTTTACATTTGAACGAATATCTATTTCTTCCGTCTTTAGTGGCAACATCGTGTAGCACAGCCGGAAGTGCATAACATACTCGATCACGTGACAGCCGCAACATTCACCCCGTCGTGTGCTTTTGACGCAGGCTGCTGGCGGTGACAAGGTCACGGACATCAACTGTTTTGTAATTATTCCGAAGACCAAGAGATAATTGATATTTTTTCGATGATCTGTGTTGGTGAAAACTCCGTGGCATTAATGCAAAACCATTGTTTATCCCTAAGATAACAAGACTGATTGTGTGTTAATATGTTGTTTGTTGTACAACGTATTAGTACTGTTTGTACTTAAATACTCGTATGATTGGAAGTAAATGTAACATATTTATAATACACGGGATTGTATGTTCGAAGAAATACTTAATTGGTCAGCTGTTGACCTCTAAATCTTAAATATTACCGGGAACAATCATCAAGCTATACTACATTTTCAAAATGTATCTCAGTTATGTTCTTGGCAGATTTTCAGCTTCGAGTACTGAGTTAGGTTCGAAAATTCTAGATGAATTATGTAAAAACATGTTTCTTTTTCCATATTAACCATAGAGCTTGTGAATTTTTACATTGTGTATTGGTCTTACAGTTCATATAGCAGATAACCAGCTCTTAAAAACCGATCACCAAACAGGAATTTAACAGTTTTCAAATAAGGTAACGTGTGCAAAAAAATACGAACGATTATCACAGAATATACAATGATATTCAGGGTATATGCGATGATTATCAGAGATGATATCCAAAACTTTTCACAGAGGAAATCCACTGTTTTAAGATTAGATCTATACCATAGACAATTCTCAATGTTTTGACAATTCGCTATTCTGTTGCCATGTAATTCTCCGATAAGGACGTCATGATACAAATATGACATCGTAAATTATCATGACCGCCACACTGAAATGATTAAATGCAAAAGCATAATTATGAGGTATATTTCTTTCGCACTTCATAGGTTAATAGCTAACCAGGAAAACGCGGGGAAAATAAACCGCTGGGATATATTTTAGAACATAGAACTCAACAAAGCTGGCGCTAACCATAATAAAATGCACCCTCGGGTTGACATTTCTCTGTTTCCATTACATAGAAGCGATACACTCTACTATTCCCTCGATGTGCATATGCGTTTTTGAAAGGGAAAAGATAAACCAGCATTTACCTACTTTGGAAAAGACAGCTCACACGCGCTACAACTCTGAAAACGTCATTACCGCGTCATCACTTTATGTAGTATCAGTAAGGTAGCGAGATAATTTTTTACGCATTTTATGCGTCCTTAATTTTGGTGCAAAGCATTTCATTCACCATGACATGTCCTTTTTACGGTTGAAAAGTATGGGAGAAAATAGTGAGACAGTGTGAGGTGTATTTCCCAATGTAAGTAAAGACAGATTTACTTTTTCCTTAGTAAAATCGAGAACGTATCCGCCAAGTAGGTGAGAAATATTCATACTTGCCAGAAGCGTCTTTTATGTGATGACTTACTTGTTTTTGTAAAATGAACTGACAGTATCAAAGAAGCAGTAGATACTCTGTGACATCAGTTGGAATTAAAGTTATTTATATTTGCTCTAACCTATTCCGTTTACAGTACCTAAGCTATTTTAATATCCTGCTGTCAGCGTTTTGAAACAATTCTAATAAATCTATCGGATTGTGCTAAAATGAAAGAAGCATGTAATAACGTTGACTGTAAACTGAAGAAATCGACCCCAATGTTACAATGGTTCTCCAAGGAAGACACCGTGTACACATGTAACTTTTATACTTCTGGCTGTTACATTGTAGTTTGATGGTAGCTTCAGTGTTTCCATGGTTTACTATCCTATATAAGGCTTTATCTGTGTATACGATTCCCTACTTCTGGAAGGTGTGGGAGGAGCGCGAAATGTGTTCCTTATTTTGCTTGATGTTTGGGGCTCCTCAGGGAGGGCTTAACTATGTTTGTCAGGGGAAGTTATCTGCTAAGGCGTCGTGTAATTGATGTTATTTCTCAGCCTCGCGTGCCCGAGTTCATTCGTTTGCATAGAAACCTACCTTACCAGACGTCGCAAGTTAATCAGACGGGCAATTACACATGCAATACCGACATCTTGTGCACTAGCAGTAAACAAATCGTTGATACAACGTCACATATCATATCGTATATTTCTCACCTTTTACACTCTAATATCTACCGATTTCATTCAAGGATTTGATTTTGAAAGCTTTCTTAAAATAAAAGCTATGAGTCATACGCTTTATACCTCGAAACGGTTTGTTGCTTAGCCTATTTTCTACACCAAATGTTTTAAGGATGTCTGCAAACTGAGAAATGCGGTTGTATAGCGTCTTAATAGCCGAATTGAAACCATTAAGATACCCATAGCAATTTTAACTGAAATACATTATGTATGGATTTAGATTCTTCACGACCTGTTATTGCCGAGCAAAAATGTGATTGACGTCACAATATGACTATTCCTCCGGTAACCTAATCATAAACGAAGAAGGGGAAAGGGAAAGCAAACGTTACAAAAACGAATCTTGGAAAGAGTTATAACAAAGATGCTACACAAATGCCAAGATCAAACAAATACCGTATTTTAAAATTTGGATCAAAGTTGATTTTCAGACATTCACCCCGTCAAGTTTGATTTTTAAACCCTTCAGTTTTTACAGCAGTTATCATTTCATAATAATCCTTCATACTATTAACGTTTTAGAGATAAGTTACTTACTTAAGAGATGTAGTTTTGACGTAAAACCAATAATCTTGATAAATACTTGCATCTAGACTCAAAAGAAAAACAAAAAGTACGATATGTCAATAATGGTCATCTCAACTCCAAAACATTTTTTTTAAATGTTTAAACACTATCAAACTATTTGATTTCAAAATCTTTTTTTTTTGTATTTCATCACTAGCAACATATCCCCTATTCCGTCTTTGCGTATTGCAGAGTTATCTGCTCTTGAGAGGAGGTGTTGATTGTTACGTCATTTGTTTGTGAGAGTAACGTCATCAATTTTTGAGAAAACGACGTAATTTTCTCACACAAACCAATGACGTAACAATCAATACCTGCTCACAAGAGAAGATAACTCTGCAATACGCAAAGACGGAATACATTCTCTTGGGATTTTCTTGTCCAAGTTCGTTTGTTATTGCAAAGCCATGTCTCCAGTGTGAGGATTTCCGGATAAAAGATTCCAGTTGACTAGTAGCCAGGGTTTCCTAACGGAGACACTACAATCTAAGATGAAACAAGCCTCGCTGATTTGGAGTCCACCACTGTCTTTACAAACAACAGTTTACATGAGAATTTTCTTTAAAAGGGTTAAGGCGAGAGTAGGACTAGGTGTCCTAGAAAGGTACATGTCTGCTTCAGCGACGACAATCGTCATATAAATCCACATCCAATCCTAGTTATTCATGTACTAAATTAACCACTAGAAGTAAAATATACTGAAAGCCAAACAAAGTAAGAACTTAACCGCACCATACCGCCATTTTATCATCGTAGGACTTATCGGTGGTACTTTAGGTAAAAAGAAGAAACATCCATGTCGAAGGTGTTTTTGAAATATATGTAGAAATGCAGCGAAAATGAAAAGGTGTCTTTTAAACCCTTTATAACGTCACAAATTTTACTACTTTTGGCTTCAACAGATACTTTTTACAGAAAGCAGTATTTCATGTTGAAGTAAGAACAGTGGTTGTGACAAACGTCACATATCCTATCACACAAGGATATAGCATTCTTCCCAATGCGATGATGGCGACCATCAAATTTACTCATAGTAATACACATCAATCTTAATCTTTCGAAACTTATTTCGTCAGTACTCGACAGTTATCACGGAACCCGTGATATTCGGGGCAAGCTTGATAGCTGAATCAATTTCAACATGAAAATGCCGTATATAGGTGGAGAGGCAAGGACGTTACTACCAAGGAAGTGGAAGTTCACGGTCGGAAAATCGATATTGTCACACTTATTGTACAACTTATTAGTGATCAGTCCCTAATGGCTATATTGTAAATAAAGACAAAGGCTAATGTAGAAAGGTATGAAGTGTTCCTTTATTTCAGGTTTAGGAGGGTTTATACAATCGACATGGTCATTAAATTGTTATTAACTGGCAAACAAAATAAGTCGACCAGGAAACGGGAACATTTTCTTCCATGGGAATGTCAACAGCCTGCTTAAAAGTGCAACCGAACTCGATTTTCATGATTTCATCCCGAGTGTATTTCTTTGTTATATTATTTACACAAAAATTCTCAAAAGTCGTTTATGACATTTAAAGAACACCAATCGCAACTTAAGTATACATGTATTAGGTAACATTAATAGTTGGGTTTATGCCGTATCAAATATTCTAAACAACACATATATGTTTAAAAACATTTGATGTATACAAAGATTTTATTATCTTATCTCCTACATTAACTACATGTAGCAATGCTACAACTGATTGAGTCGAGACGTATCCCTGAAAACACTGACTGACCGAGGTGATGAAAGTGAGGCTGAGTACGGCTCCCATATCACCTGGCCACACATCAAACAATTACTGACACCTGTACGACTGTACGGATTGGCCCAATTACTCATTGATTGGTACACCTACACGTCCCTAGGGAGTCGTTACTCGACTCCCCTGTATGTACTTACCTCTGGTTTACGGAAAGCACCGAGTGACAGTGCTCGCTATATTTACAGTTTTATTGGATCTATAACGGATGTGACTACTGTCACTATAGGATACGGCTGTTGTTTATCTAACCTAACAAACAGTAAGATACATTTGTTGAGTTGTTAGATTGAACGTTATTGTCATTATTTTCGTGTTTTTTTTTTCATCAATATAGCCAAGGATTTTTATTATATTTCGATTTTAGTTATAATGTTCTCGAAACTCGTGTCCTACGCTTTTGCTTTTATATGGCAAGTAATATGTCTAAATTAGATTTGAATCTCTAGGAACATCAATTATCTTTTAAATCACAAGAACCTTTTCATATTTATAGAGACAATTGGTGTAAACGACATGTTATTTCCCTATCCCTCATGCCTACATAATGATTGACTCGGGTTTTTCCACCCTTTTCCTAAATTTTGTCGAAAATTGTCAACGACATTGCGAATACAACACTAGATATTGTCGATTGTCTAGATATTGTCACCAAGATCATAGTTGACCAGAGCAGGAAAAGGAACGATATACCGAAGATATTCTTTAAAGATTTTAAAAAGCTTGACAGCATGTTTATTTAAAAAATAATATTTCTGTGAGGCAATGTAAGATGCCGACCGTGTATTGGTAGTTTTTCCGTTAACCAGTTGAATGACATCAAGTATGATATCAAATTTAAAATGACGCATTGCTTCTGGTTGTCAGCTGATATGGTATTGAGCATTCAGAACGCAGGTCACGGGGTACATCTACGTGGGAGTAATCCCACATGAGGCACGTGTATCCTACCTACGCAGAGATTGGAGAAATAATAAATATATATAAATGAAACTGACTAAAAATAGCTTGAATATCTTTTCTGTCCTCACAAGGTTTTATGGTAATTTGTTTACCAGCAAAACAGCTCATGGTCATTAATTCGTGACTGTCCATACGGTCTGGACACACTTGATACTAAAAATGGATAGCCATGATATTGATGACTTGTCTGGCTCCCAAGTCATCATATAAACTGTTGTTTAGAACCTACATATAAGGCACATTTGCCTCGGTTTATTTCGTTGTTGTGATGGGGTTGAAGCCTGAGGGTCTATATGTTCTAGATAGTCTAGTATGAAAAGAAATATGGGCAGCTATATATTTTATTGACTTTTGATGCTACTTAAAGATTTTTTACTTGAGTGAAAGAATAAAAAATTGATAAAAAAATAATAAAAAAAGTGATTTTAGGTGTTAGCGTGATCCGTTAATGGTGAATTGTTATGATGGACGGCGGGTGTTTTACTGTTGTTTCTGGTAAATTGGTGTTGCTCATTTGCAATGTCCTCTTGATGTTCTTTGAGACGTGTTCCAAATGTCCTCCAAGTTCTCCTATAAATGCTTACAATTCTTGAACAGATTTTGGTCGACAATTAAATAAAAAAAGGAGTAAAATACCAAACGAGACCAATAAACGAAGCAATGAAAATGAAGAAAAATAAGTTTGTGGCTGATTACCCAAAGACTACATATATTTCAGTTCTAACCGTTTTTAGAAATAACTATTGATCTGAATGTAGTTTACCGTTATATTTAATCAAGAGTTTAATTTCATCATATTCAACTGTTCTGAAATTTCATTATATCTTTGTCAATGTGATGAATCATTATAACGTCTTAGATAGAATTCGCGCTAGAACACAAAATGGAAAAACTTTGAACTTGGTCCAGAGGCGGAACCGCAAGAGCGTGTCACTGCTGGAGTTTATCACGTCGCGAAATGAGAGCGCTATACGGAATCAAAAAATAAACATTGACTTCAATATACATTATTATTTGCATCACCATGTTTGTCAATCTATTATGTGAGGCAAAAGTCCGATGAAAAGTCAGGAATCCCCCTCACAAAGTTCGGGCGACACCCTATACATATAATGGGGAAGAAAGTAGCTACGCGGTCTATAAATCACGGCGACAATTACTTACTGCTTCCAGTACCTGTAGCCCAACACACAATTACCGTGGGCCGTAACTACTGTATCACTAACGGTTAACGCTACTATCAAATAACTCTCTCTCAAAAAATATCTTACAATCAGCAATGTCCAAGCACAGTTGTTGTTGAAGTAGGTGTTGAATGATTATGAGAAGATATAATCATTGCGATAAATACTTGGCATCATATTTCCGTTGATTCGCCAGGACCAATGGCCAACACTATTTCATCACAGGTCCGTCTGGAATAGAAACTGATTCGCCAACGCAGGAAAGCGTGTATATAACCGTACCCGCTCTACGATTGTGATAATACCCACACAAAGACCTGTCCTGTGTATCGAACATGGTTGTTAACGACACACGATCGCTAGCAGGGTGCTGCTGGGGACATTAGCTTATAATTAAGTCATAACAAGGACAAGCACGTTACAGTGGATATATAACGGCAGTGGTGACGTTATCAATATTGAGAAGGATACATATGTATACGCATGGTGACACTATCAATAGCGAGAGGGATATACATATGTATACGTTTGGCGGAAACAGCACACAAACATAGTAAGCTATTTCATATTTTATTTTGCATTTTTAACTTTTCAAAAAAGTCTTTAAACTTTTATTTTCAAACTTAAGGAAACAGATTTTCTTATGTTTGTCTCGTTTTTTCCTGGTAATTCTCAGCAAGACAGATCCTGCTATGATATACATCAACAATATATATGACTTTCGCCAAATGAATTTGTTGTAATCGATGTTGTGCCTATGATTTAATGCGATCAGATGCGATGTAAAGCCTTTTATGTCTCTCCTTGTAATACATAGTCTACTTCATCAGTATTCATCAGCAACGCAGTATGTATGCTAATATGATTATAACACGATTATATCCTCAGTTCTGAGCTGTGATTCATATAATCCTGTGATCGCTACGTGTGTACAAGCATGATAACAAGATAGAAGTATATTGTAGTAGTATGTTCGTATAGAGGACTACATTTACCGAATTGACATAACTCACCGTTCTGTGATCATCTGTATCAACATTGGTTATATGCAATAACGAGTGTGTAATGAGACAATCAATACTGAGAATTAGCAGATTAACTACAGTAAGAATGTTCAGTAGTTATTTACGCTTTTGTTATACGTTATAATGATTGCAATATTACAGAGAAATAACAGTTCGTGAGTAACAGGTTCAATCTGTTATTTTGAAGTTGTCATATTGTTACAATTAAGAATATTCGTTATTAATTTAGTAATACTTCCAATGTTCTGATTGTTGTTAAAGTAGTATTAAACTGTTAATTAGTAATTTATATGTATTATGTTTAGTGTTAATGCACACTTACGACAGTGAACCTGTCCGTTAATATTGTATTCATTGTGTTAAATGTTAAAATGATTGTTATAGTAACATTAAACTGTTAATTCTTAAAATATTCATTTTGAATTGCTAACCGCGAAATTCTCTTGGTAAAGATTTCATTTCCTAGGTCAACAGTAGTTAGTTAACATCTACTGTTCTTTAGTTGGTATTCATTGTGTGAACGTCCTTAAATGACCTTAGCTGTTGATTGGACGGACGTTAAACCCTATAAAACCAAACCAAACCCCAAAATGTAAAATGTTGAAATGATGGTAGACTTTCCACTTTTGAACTGGCCATTAGTTACCATTCATAATGATGGCAGTATTTCTACACTTTAACTGGCCATTAGTTAACATTCATAATGATTACAGTATTTCTACACTTAAACTGGCCATTAGGTAACATTCATAATGATGGCAGTATTTCTACACTTAAACTGGTCATTAGTTAACATTCATAATGATTACGGTATTTCTACACTTAAACTGACCATTAGTTAACATTCATAATGATGGCAGTATTTCTACACTTAAACTGGCCATTAGTTAACATTCATAATGATGGCAGTATTTCTACACTTAAACTGGCCATT
>JAUMHH010003351.1:0-11455 GCA_032359455.1 Chlamys rubida
GGACTGGAGCAATGTTTGCTAACTAAGTAGTCCCCCCCCCCCTCCCCCACCTTATCTCCTGTTTTACACTTGTTACTTACCTTACCGGCCTGGTTTGATCTGCTGTGTTTTGTGCGTGTGGATTACCCTGGGAACACATTGCCCACTGATAACCAGGGGGTAACTCTCCTTCAATTTCCCAGGCTTAAGTATGGAGATTGTCTTATACCTGGCCTACCAGCTTTATCATAAAACTATTCTGTCTTCTACTTTAAATGATAACGAGAGTTAAAGATGTCAGTTAATCCCTGGCTTTAGACAGGAAATTACTCGTAATAACGTTACCATTTTTATCATAAAACACTACCCTAGGATCTTTATTTCTTTCAAGGTTTATATGGAATATTACCGTATAGTCGTGTCCTATATAGATTGGTTCTGATCAGTGACTTTTTTATATACATTTTCATCGTTTTCTAAAGATATGACAGATTTTATCTGCAGGTTAATTCCGAGTTATAATGAAATATGGAAACCATCCGTAGTGCCCTACACCGACAGTTACGTTTTTATGATAATTAGGACATGAGGATAGACAAGCAGTCAGATTGTAGTGGTCTGTAATTAATCCCCAAGGTTTATCATAGCAGCTTCAACATAATTTATTTCATTTAAATTCTTCAGTCTTCAGAGATAACAATATTCCAGTAACTTTCCCAGATGAAAGAATTGTTACAATCCAGAAATCCATGACAGGTCTCTGGACAATCTGTAAATGTATACCTACATCTAGACGGCCTGTAACCAGCCCCTTACCTTTCTGGCTGCCTTTTTCTACAAGCTTATCCGTCCCCCGATTTGAAACTTAGAAATCAGACATCCATTAAGTGATCAAAAGTATTAGAGCCTGATTTTTTATTCTGAATATTTCAATATTTTACAGAAGGGGGCTAATCTAACATTAAGTTCCTTAATTACATACCACAGAGTAAATGGTAAAGAGATCTAAATTTGACATAATGACCAGTAAATATTACGTTTCCCCAATCATCGGTCCCTGATGTGTACAGTGTAAGACATTATATACCTGGTACAGTGAAATCTGTCTTAACTGAACATCAAGGGAACCAGGCAGGTTACCAGAATACACAGGTTGAATTTACATGTAGTTTATAAAGCTAGATTTCTCGATTATTCAATGTTCCTTTTAAACAGGTTCTACACTTGTATATCAAATTGTGGCACCTGACGAGGGAACGAAACAATTTTTGTAACATTTGTAAAAAGATGAGTAGTTTAACTCGGTGACTAAATGTTAAGAGCAAGTCAATCAAATGAGCAGTTGGTTTTAACTCATTCACCCCTGAAGACACATTTGAACTCTTCCAATTCAAAGGTTGGAATAGTGCATTATGAAATTTCAGGGGTGAATGAGTAAATAAGGTAATGGTGTTAAATAAGGCTTGGTGAAGTATGTGACAAAATGACATGATGCATCATGTACAGTATTTCACTGATGCATGATTACATGTTAATCTTATACCTGTCTGTTTACAGGTAGATGTCCCACACAAAACCAGTACAGTCGTTGTGATGTATGACTGCACAGTATACACCCTGCATAGTTGTGGGGGCCACAAACACCTCCAGTGTCTAAGATACAGGAGTTATGACAGGTGAGGGGGAGGCATAAACCGACTTGCAATCCTCTACACCAACACCAAATCCTGTTCTAGTTGTCACTTTATTGTCAATACCATCTATAATAGTCTCAACACTATAGCATTGTATTGTCACACTACAAGTCTACAAAAGTCACAGATCCCAACACTGTCACACTACAAGTCTACAACAGTCACAGATCCCAACATTGTCACACTATAAGTCTACAAAAGTCACAGATCCCAACATTGTCACACTACAAGTCTACAACAGTCACAGATCCCAACACTGTCACACTGAAAGTCAGTAGCAATCAGAGATTCTGATTTCTCCCACCCCTCACAGGTGTGTCTTCTGTTTTAGCTTGGAAAGATCAGCTTGTCACCCCCGAGGGGGAGATAGCCTCATGCCAATTAGCACATGTTCAATTGTGACGTCATTAAAATGTGTCACGGGTAATTGTGACGTCATCAAAAGTGAATGACAAAATTCATACCCTACATGTGTTTTTGTTTACACTACTCTCGATGGAGTTGTGACTGAAATTATAGGATTGGAGAAAAATAATCATCCCCTACTTGAAGGGTGTAGCAGAGAAATCTCCAACCCTTGGGGTGATTTTTTTGGTTGTCTATAACCCTCGGCAGAGCCTCGGGTTAGACAACCAAAAGACATCACCCCTCGGGTTGGAGATCTATCTGCATGTCGCACCCTCAAGGTAGGGGATGATTCTATTAGTCAAAGGATTATACCGTCACACTACACTTGTGTACAACAGTCAGCGATCCTAACGCTATAGGATTGTACAAACCCTCAAACTAGAAAAATTTTCTACAAGTCAGACTTAAAATTGATCACCGACATAGTAGTATAAATGAATACAGCTGTGTTTAATTAATAAATAGTTAATCTCTTATTATCAATTTTGTCAGGTCTAATCAATTGTCAAACAAGAAAGTTACTTCAAACTAAAAAAAAACTTCTTTCTCTCTTTCTCAACATGATAACTGATAACAACAAAAAATGTACCTTGACCTCAAAACCCAAAGGTCAAAATTTCAAAATTCCTAATACTTCACTCATGAAAGTAAATATGATTTCTGTCCTCTTCCAAAGCTCCTTTTGAAGCTGTTATCAGATACGGTGTATACCTGGCCGACATAAAACCAACAAATGTCACCCTCGCCCCAGACATTCTAGACTGAAAAGTAAACAAAAAAAATCTTATATTATGATGATGCAAAATTTATCTCTACAATACCTTTTTGATAGTGATGTATGTGATATCAATGACAGGGAGCAGCCTGCACAGAACAAGGCCAGGTAGACAGCTTTTGTTACTGTGTTGTTAATCAGGTGGTAACTTATCTCGCAATCTAGACAGGTGACAGGGAGGGGTTACATTAACCGAATATTATTGTGTAATCAGACACAGCAGTACTGTACAAGGCATTGATTCAGTGAAGGGATAGTATACCCTTAATACAAGTATCAATGGTACTGTGAGTGGCAGACTGGCATTAATAAACCAAATAGCCTTAATTAACACAAAGTACCCAGGGTATTCTACAAGTATTAGTGACAGACAGGCCTGAGATTGACCTAATAATTATAGTATAAAACAAGTAACCAGGGTATTCTACAAGTATTAGTGACAGACAGGCCTGAGATTGACCTTATAATTGTAGTATAAAACAAGTACCCAGGGTATTCTACAAGTATCAGTGACAGACAGGCCTGAGATTGACCTTATAATCATAGTATAAAACAAGTACCCAGGGTATTCTACAAGTATCAATGACAGACAGGCCTGAGATTGACCTTATAATTGTAGTATTAAACAAGTACCCAGGGTATTCTACAAGTATCAATGGTTGATATCTATAAAATACATCAGTGGTCATTAGGAAAACGGAGAAGTTGGGAATGTCGTGTAAACAAATTACTCCATCAACGATGATTGAACGACTTCTACGCTCTGAGTCCCAATTTTATATGAGTAATATTATGCATTTTGGCCATGCAGAGAAATTGACTGTAGTACCTCTGAGTCTGGAGAAGAATATTTTTGAAATATTGGTTAATTTTTCCTTTTGGGCCCTGCCCTGGCCCCTTGGGTTGGGGTAGGAATCCCAATTTTACAATTTTGTAGCTTCATCTACCCAGGATAATTCTGACCAAGTTTGAAAAAATTCCATCCACTGGTTCTTGAGAAGTCTAAAATGTAAAAAGTTTACGCACGACAACGGACAGGAAGTGATCAGAATAAGTCACTTAAGCAAAGCTCATGTGACCTAAATAAAGTCACACTTTAAAAGATCTGTAATTTACCTGTAAGTAATACTAGATATAAGGTAAGAAACATGATTCTAAGGTCTAATGTAGCGAGTGATTAATTATGCATAAGAATGCAGACAGGTATATGCACACAGTAGTAGTTTGGCGTGGGTCTGTGATTTAGTACGGGGGTGTAAATAGAGAGGCCTGTCAAAACAGGACAGTATCTACCTCTATAACCAGATTCCTGACAGCCTCAAGTGAATTACGATCAACCTTAGGTAACCTACCACTACACAAATGTTGATTGTATAGGTGTCGCAAATAACTTTCAATTTCGATTGCAGAAATGTCTGTCTTAAAAGTATCCAATATCCATAACAAAAAATACGTATTAATGTAATATTAAAAGAAATAGATATTCATCTCAAAACTTTTATCAGTGATGAATTATTGAGACAGGAATATTCATTTCACTGTTCAATCACAGACTGGTGAGTTGGATTATATTTAATACATAGCTTCCTACTACATTATATACTATTACATCATTTCCAGACATTACTACACAAATACAAGCAAATAATCGATTTTTGAAAAACAATAAAAATACTATTATGATTTATTGCAAGATGAAAATCCATAGAAGGCCAAACAAATTTATATATCTGTTTTGATGTCTATCACAAAGTTCCTACAGGGAACATAACAAAATAAATAGCAACAGTCCGTCCATGTCCAAGCTTTTGGGCTTAAACCCTCATCAGCGTCACATATAAAAGTATTCCAATATGGATGTGATATGAGGGTGAGTACCATCCAATCCCTGATGAAGGGCTAAGCCCGAAAGCTCGGACGTAGAGTGACTGTTGCTATATATCTGTTTTAGGTGGGTTTACATTCACCGATTAAAAAAACAAGAGGCCAAGGGGATTGAATAACTTACCTACTCTTTACCTACCTTTACTTACTGGTATCATTATGCTATGTGCATACCAACAGAGCAAAATAAATTGAAGCTGAGAACATGCAAAAATGTAGCAATTAAAGTCTTTTGAAAAAGTCTACAATTTACCCATTTCCTAAATTTGGTATCAATTCCTGTGTTGGCCATATACGCCCTTATTATATAATATTCTACTTTATTAATATTCCCAAACACTGTACCTTTTGCTTCCTTGCTCCCTTGACTCAAGGATAATTTCTAAACCAAATTAGATTAAAATTTCTTTACACCTAATGAAGGAGAAGGGTTTTATATAATAACCTGTATTTTCCTTATTGGACCTGCCTGTTTGGTGCTAGGATGGGTGGGAGCACACCATGCAGAATGAACTTCCCTTGGCCCACATATACTCTATACCAAATCAGGTCAAAATCCTGATCCTTCTGTATGAATGAAGGGAGAACAATATTTCCTTCCACTTCCCCTATTGGGTCACCCTCCACACTGCCTCTTCGGGGTGGTGGGGGTACTGTTTGTGTACACAGGGCCCAAGAATTCTCCAAATCAACTTTGGTCAAAATTCATTGAACCATTTGGAAAAGTAGTCTTTTAAATGAAGAGTTGATAGTCTGACAACAAATGAACAACAAAGTGCCTTCAGGCTTGTGAGCTAAATATTAGTGTAGGTACAATGTAGATATGGCTCAAAACTGGCTAATAAAGCATCGACACCCAACTATTTTGGGAAATTTTAATGATGATCATTATAACAACCCCGAATACATGAAATTAAACTGGTTAACTTTTATCTTGTGACATCACGATCATCCTATCCTGTCCATCCTACATATACTGTATTTTGAAAACTCAGTCAATTGTGAGGAATTTATATTAATTTGTGCATTCATATTTTTTTTAGATTTTCCAATTAGGAATTTTTAATGGACAAATTGAGAAAAATCACACACTTTTTCAATCAGGAATTGGTCCTTTAAATGGATCTAAAACGTACCGTGATAAACCCCTGTATCTTTATATTTTTCAAAAATATTTTACATTCTATGGAGCACAAATCTTGACTTTACCAGTTCTTGTTTGAGAATGTCTGTAAAATCTCCAGGATCAGCAGTAAAAATTAGGTAAGTAACATAACCTTTAACAGGCATATCGTTGTTGTAATTGCAGGCCTCATATGTACCAGGGTGCAACAAGTTCATCTTTTTGACATGAATGAAATTATTATGACTCATTCTGAACCCATTTCACCGAATTTCTACATGTATGAGCTTTAAATTATTTTTTTTTACACTTTTACTTTTTAAGATTATATGCTCCTGTCACTTAAATGATGAGAATATGACTACAACATTAGGTCGTTACATAATCCCTGATCTTATTAATACACCAACACCATCATTTTAACTCCAGAACCAATACAATTCAATCCCGCATTCCGCATTATTTTTATTGACAATAAATGCTCTATTGCTGTGGGAACATTAATTACGCAGTGATGTGACGGAGAAGGCTGTTCATGGCAGCCCAGTGGTGACATCTACACTATAAAACCAACACCAGTGGTTACCGTAGTTACATGTATACGTAATATGACACCTATTTGTGTAGATTTAATGTCCTGTACCTGTGTAATACACCATGCTATAACTGACATGAGATATCTCCTTTTTAGAAAAAAAAGGACCTTTACAAATTTAAATATCTGCCAAGTATTTAATTTATATGAAATTGAAATCCTCAAGAATAATTCAAATGAAACATATATAATCACACAAGCGTTTGGGGACAATTAAGAAATTAACAGTTTCATCCATTCTCATTTTGATCAGAAAAGGGGAGGTAACATGTCAAATTATATACCTTTCAAGCATTAAGGCTATATGCTACCTTTTTATGATACTGGTAATTTGTGTTACAGTTATAATCTACCTGTAAGTATAGCATGTTTATCAAATACAATTTAATCACTATCCTTCCATATTTCCTGTAATCATTATTGATACAATGGGCAAAGTCATACTATTGGATATGAGAAAAATAAAGTTAATAAAATGTTCACGACTAGAATCCATGCTCAGCAATTTGTGATTCAGACAGTGTCCAGGGTGTACTCCCTGAGTGGACTACATATTTACGTCCCAACTCATACACAATTTCTCAGGTAAGTGGCCCCTAGCAGTAACTAATTAAGACATATCTACACTACACCTGTACTTACCTGCACACTTATCATCTTTCCTACTTTGATCTTTGTCTACCTTTACAGGTAAACACCCAAAATTTCAGTTTCAGTCAAACATCAAACAAGTATGTCTACCATCTCCGGGACCCTCACTAGATTTGCGCATTCCAGTAACTGTCATGTATAGATATAAATACCAAATGTTCAGCAATACGCCGTAACTTGTAATCCTTAACATCGGTAGAGGACCTGCAGTCCGTTTACATAAGAACAAATGCACACTATATATATGAGCACTGTGCAGTTTTATTTGGGATACTGTTTAGACTGCTCTTAATGCATGTACATAATGTATGTAAACATACGCTCACAGACTCGGGGAAGGAAGTCGTGTCTGACGTGGCTCACAGACTCGGGGAAGAAGCCGTGTCTGACGTGGTCTGGACCGGCTCTCAGTAGAGTGCCTGTCCACAAAATGGTGATTCCTGGGTTCAAATCCTGATCGGCTTTATAATTTACCTTTATCATTTTCTCAGACAAGTCACAACTTCCACCCTCCCACATACGCAAATTCATTATACACTGAGCTATATATTAACCTTTACCATTTTCACAAACATGTTACAATACCACCCTCCCACACACATGCACACACCCAAGTTCATAATACACTGAGCCTTAAATATTTTTACCATTTAAATTTCACAGACAAGTCCAAATGTTCCCACCTCCCGTACTTACACCAAAGTTGATAATACATAGTCTGGTATGGATATTCCAGAGATAAATAAACGATTTCATTAGACCACCATGAACTTGCACTAAGGTTTTCCTTAAATTACTAATAAGCTATGCCATATGATGGTATTGAGATGAATTGTATGTGTCAATTAAATCTAATATCACTTTTATATGTTAAGAACTTAACTCCATACACCAAGCCCAACACAGAAATTATAGACATATTCCTATTGGCAGCTGGCTTCATCATGGTGAACTTTCTTTACACAGTTAACCCATGCCAGTGACCTTAATGATCTCTGAATGACCTTGTGACCTAAGTGACCTTTCAGTATAACTCCGTAACACATTGCTATCCAATCATTTCTACATAACAAATTAACTCTCCTTCTAAATGGATGTTATAAAACAAAAATCAGAAATAACTGCTCAGATCCAGCAAGTCAAACCTTTGTCTTATTATCCCCACAACACCGAGGATGACAGTCCCTGGATCTGACATTGGTACTCCACCATCCCTGTGTCACACAGCAACCCTTGTTAGCACTGGTTTAGTAAATTAAGCTTCAAGTTTCTGTACCTCTAAAATCTGGTACCATTACTACTGCAAGGCAGTTACACCATTTCAAGGTCAAATTTGACAATCCTCAAGGTCAACCACGCTACAGTAATTAATGTGCGTAGGGACTCTTATCTTCAAACAGAACATCAATACATTGATCATATTAAACACAAGACATTCTACTACCAATTTATTAATGGCATTATATGGAAACTTATCAAGCTATTTTTTTGGAGATTACTCCATAAGGGAGTGTTTCATAATTATATCATGGCTGTAATCAATCATGTATTCTTCCGCAATTAATCAAATTCCTGTTTTTTCGCATCCAGAAATAATGTGTCTATCTTGTTTAGAATTATCTGAGGCGTCGATTACATGCCTGGTTACATAGTTAATTGGGTGCAGAAGATAGTGCACACACAGGCCGCCCAGGTTATCGGCGTCATCCAGGATCAAACCGAACAATGCAGCTTCGTCTAACATTCTGAACAGTCCTATAACAGGACAAATCAGGTAGAAAACACACATTAATTCAAGTATTGTAACACAAAACATATCTTTTTGTTGAAATTTTGTTTTTTTGGGGGGTGTTTACAATTATATTTTTATTTTTTATACCACACTTTCGAACTTTAAATGGCCACAATAAGACATATTGTTTCAAAGCACCAGTATGACCCCAGTTTGGGTGAATCTTTATCTCCGAGATCTGTCTCCCACACTAGATTCCTATCATATAGTATACAGGTAGAAAGATATTATCAGGATCCTGTTGGCCAATGACACCAGGCCGAAGGGGCCTAACAAGACAGAAACAACAGCCTACGTACCTACCCAAGAACAGGACAGTGACACCAGGCTGTATGGCCCTAAAAAGGCAGAAATAACAGCCTACGAACGTACCCAAGAACAGGCCAGTAACGCCAGGCCGTACAGCCCTAAAAAGGCAGAAATAACAGCCTACAAACCTACCCAAGAACAGGACAGTGATGCCAGGCCGTACAGCCCTAACAAGGCAGAAATAACAGCCTACGAACCTACCCCAGAACAGACCAGTGACGCCAGGCCATACGGCCCTAACAAGGCAGAAATTACAGCCACGTACCTACCCAAGAACAGGCCAGTGACGCCAGGCCGTACAGCCCTAAAAAGGCAGAAATAACAGCCTACAAACCTACCAAAGAACAGGCCAGTGACGCCAGGCCATGGGGCGGTAAACAAGACAGAAATAACAGCCTACAAACCTACCAAAGAACAGGCCAGTGACACCAGGCCGTGGGGCGGTAAACAAGGCAGAAATAACAGCCTACAAACCTACCCAAGAACAGGCCAGTGACGCCAGGCGATGGGGCGGTAAACAAGACAGAAGTTAAAGTCTATGTACCTACCCAAGAATACGTCAAATAAAAACAGAAATTGTAACTTAATTCAGAAATTCGAGTATGGATTGAAACAAGACACCCTGGGTGTACCATCACCTGGGGGTTTGGTAGCAAGATCTGACCAACCTCTCTGATATATAATGTAATACAATACTTACAACAACAAGTCCACATGTTAAACCAGCCAATTTTCTTGTATTAACTTCTCTATAAATGTGTAATGGAAATGTTGCAACCAAAACATATGCCATCTGCGAGAATAAAAATTAGATTGTTTGGCAAATACTAAAAGTCAATTAAAGTATCAAATGTGTATATATTTGGTAGCAGCGTTTTAATTTCGTATAATTATACACAAATTGTTCCTGTTTAATAGAAGTATTAAATTCTGCTTAGCTACACACAATATGAAAATATCCCATGTTTGAACTTACTATCAGATCTAAACCTGTTCTATCTAAATTATTTTTTATTAGAATAAATAAGAAATAATAGTAAATATCCTAAAAGGTCTAACAACTGTTTATCCCTCAGGCATTGTTGATATATCTTACTCCCACGACAGGTCAGTATCCTGAAGTAAAAGGTTATAGGCCTATATTACATTAACTGTTTTCTCTGTATTTATTTAATTATACAGCTGCAGTGTCACCAAAACCATTAGTACACCAAAACCATTAGTACACCAAAACCATTAGTACACCAAAAATATTAGTACACCAAAACCATCAGTACACCAAAACCATTTGTACACCAAAACCATAGTACACCAAAACATTAGCAAACCAAAACCATTAGTACACCAAAACCATTAGTACACCAAAACCGACCAAAACCATTAGTACACCAAAACCATTAGTACATCAAAAATAACTACCAAGTAACTCAAGTTCAAAAGTACCTCAAGACCCGAAATTGTTTTTCAGCAAAATTCTGTATATCGGTTTGTACTTAATTTAGTGTCAAATTATTTTAGCGCTCAACAGTACATGACATTCCATCTAATAGTGCTATCATAATTTCACTAAAATATGAAACAGAGTAGCCATAATTTATTTTATGTCATACAGAGTGTGTATAACATACCATTATTTCATCTACAATAAAACTTCGTAAACACTTATTGCCCACCTGGGAATTAATTCACTCTAACACCTGTATTTTTTACCCAGGAGAAAATAGTTATCCTGGATAAGATAAAAGAAATAAGGTAAAAATAATGATGTTACATATATTAAACATAGAACATAACCTCAGTAGAGCTATTCTTATGACAAACATCTTTTGTTTTAGATAATCAATGCTAATTAACCTGTCTAACCTACTATAGGTACATCACATCGGTCACTACGGCCACCAACTGACCCTAGAGACACCATCTGTCCACTTAGTACTGGACATCTAGTCATTACACTGACCAGTCAATATACAATCTGCTGCTGAAAACAAACACCTGTTCTGTCATTATCTTCCTATTTCCTATGTTACATAAATGATAAGGCCGCTTCGATCACGGAGTTATTGACTGCTGACCTGATCAATACTAGCTGACCACACCACTGCTGACCTGATCAATACTAGCTGACCACACCACTGCTGACCTGATCAATACTAGCTGACCACACCACTGCTGACCTGATCAATACTAGCTGACCACACCACTGCTGACCTGATCAATACTAGCTGACCACACCACTGCTGAC
>JAUMHH010003362.1:0-11454 GCA_032359455.1 Chlamys rubida
CCGCCTGCGGCCTCGGGAAACAGTTAATCTGGTGGGTCCCAACTCCTCGGGGAAATAGTTTTGACTGTTGACTGATAAGGCATGAAACAACTGTTTACTGTTTTCGAATAAGTTTTTGTGTGGTTGTCTTTTCTATTATTTTACGAAATGTTTATTTTATGCTGTTTGTAATGTTTTCCTTTTTGAATTTAAAGATTTTTTTTTCTTAAATGGGAACAGGATTAATTATTCATTTGTGGCAAAGGTAAGTAAGAATTCATACGTAAATCAAATATTTACATATACGTCCCTCAATGCGAAATGTTACATTTTTCAGTGCGTATGTGCTTCAATGGTAATTTGAGCACCGTGTTTTTGTACATAAAAAGGTAATGTATAAGCCTTGCAGAATGAAATGTTACATAGTTTTAGTAGAATATATAGATAGTCCAATATGTGTGTCCATGGTGTAAGTCGTATTGATAATATTCGCGAAATACCATAGGGTGAATAGGCATTGCAAATGCTGTTCCGGTAACGCAGTCTTCATCGAGGATTTTCTTGATTTTGAGTACAGAATTTGAACAATATATGAAAACCATAGAAAGAGGGAGGGGAGAAACTCCAATTTAATCACATTTGTTTTTAATTTAAATGTCTGGTTTTCAAAATATGTGTTTTGTATATGATAAATTTACAATAAGATATCAGGAATCATGTTCGCAAGGTCAAGGACAGTAAAGAAACCAGCGGTGTATTTACCGCGGTGTATTTTTATTTCTCCCGATGATTTGTATTTAGCATCAACACCATGGTTAACTAGTCTACATTTCAGTACGGCCTATAGATATTCCAAGTGAAACGCTAATCATCAAGATTCAGGGTGACGCGTTTTTGTGTATTGTGTTCCGAATGTGTAAACGTGCCATTACCTGAGCTAATGTAATGTGATGCATGGTCCGGCCAGCCGACTGCGTATCCAACATAGTGTCGTAAGCCTAAGCCTTGTTCCCCGGGGCATACACATGTGGTAGGATTATTATTCGATCAAATCGTGAACTTGTGTATAATCAACACAGTCAAGATAAAAAAAACAAGCAAAATTGCCAAGCTTCATTGAACGGTACGCTCTTCCGCCCTAAGAAAATAAGTAAAGCTAGAAAATTGTAGTTTCCCATCTAATTATAAGGCACCGAAGGTGGGTTTTTTTGCAAGAACATATACATAAAAGATAAGGAAATCAATGCTAAGTGTTTATTAAGACCATATCGATGTCCGGAATCAGCTGGTAAACGCTTAAAACGGTTGTTTTTATTTTGTAAGCAAAACCGTTTTACAGTGCAAAGAAGTATATAGGGCTGATTACAACCTTTTGAAATTATAACAAGTGAAAGGATATACATTTGCAATCAGTATTAGTCAAAGTTTTGGGAACACGAAAAAGTCACACGGGGATAGATCTAGGGAATAGGGTGGGTGCGGTAACACAACAACTTTATCTTTCTCCAAAAACACCTTGACCAACTTTTGATTTGTGTGCTAGAGCATTGTCATGTAGCAAACGAATACCACGTATCCCTGTTCTTGGTCTCTTTTTCTGATATAATTTCTTCACTTTCTTCAATACAATGTCTTTATACACACTGCCCGTTATACTCCTGCCTTTTGGGATAGCTATCTGGGCAACAACACCATTCGAATTGAAGAACACAGCATAGAGAACCTTCCTTGTACTTTGGCAACGCTTTACAATTACGGGTCCCTTTACATTTCGGGTAAGCCATATTTTATTATTAATTTTTCTTTGGGGTTCAAAATAGTGAACCCATGTCTCATCACCTGTTACCATTTCGGCAAGTCGACGCTGGTTGCAACGTTGATGTGTTTGCAACAAATTCTTTGCCATTGAAACACGTACAATCTTTTGTTCTTGTGTCAATAAATGCGGGTTCCATCTTGCAGAAATCTTCCTATATCCCAATTTATTTTTCAGAATAGAAGGAATGGTCCCCGTTGATATGCCTACACTTCTTGCTATTTGTTTTACTGTCAATCTACCTTCATCGGTTACTAATGTCTTAATTTTGGATATGTTTGTTAAGTTAGATGATGTCTTCGACCTTCCAGAACGAAAGTGGTCGCTGATAATTTCTAACCCTTTGCAACATTTTGATAACAATCGGAAAATCGATCTATATGATAGATTAGAGTCTCCATCAACTTCACACATTTCATGAAAGGTATCCTTTGGTGATTTTCCGAGTTTTGCACACGCTTTCATAAAGCTTTTCATTTCAGTCCCATTTTTACGTGTTTTGCCTGTCATTTTGTATAGAGTGTATCGAGTGCATTGTCGTAAAACGTACCTCAAACAGTAAAAACTGCACCAAATATTCTCGGGTCTGTTGCCACGTGTTGTGTATAAATTCACCTACCCGTAAATCGATTGCAAGTCACGCCTGAACGCATTTTTTCTACAGTATCGCAGTGAGTACAATACTTTTTAACGGCCCTCGTATGGTACAGTGAAGAAATTAAATTACATCATTAATTACTTAAGATTCACTCTAGTGTTGCCAATTCACTTTGTGTACATTCGAAATATGTCGTCAGTTAGTCAAACCTTGTCCAAATAATATATTACAGATATCTCTTACTATGGAACTCTTTAGAAGGGAGGTGCATTTCACACTAAAGTAACATACATGTGTCCTTAAGTGAAAGATTCTGTTTTATGTCATCTTCCTATTTAAGTTATTCATTAGAGTATTCTATTCTTTGATGAGAAAACTGTAAATACGATGTTAAATTTGCTATCTGTGATACGTCTAAAGGATCATATTTTTATTTGGTACTAATAACGTACTAGTATCTTAATGTACAAACACAAGTTTCTTTTGTACCGTTAATACACTATGTTTAGAAATAAATAGTAAACAATAAATATATATACTACGTAAAACTACAGGAAAACAACAAAGGATTCTGAACTCCATATAGTGGAATTCCCGTTGCACGCCGACTTGACCGCTGTTACTACAAGGGGCGTACGTCAGTGCTAAGTGCAGTCTGATGGTTATTGGGATGTGTTTATGACTCTGGCCGAATGCATTATCTTATGTACATGACTCGACACGACACGACACCACGCTGGACATCAAGCCCCGAGTCAGTTCCGCGAAAATCAATACCGGTACCGTACACGGCAAGTTTATTCACATCTCTCGAACAGTGCGCACGCACTATTAATTGTTTCTGTATAAATCAGGAATTCAATACATTCTTACCTATATATACCTGAACGTGTATTACCTGGGTCGCTTTCATTTATTGCGTTCAAAACGGTTGGACCGGAGTTGTTCGTTTAGGAAATGGGACGGCGATTTGTTGTTGTCTTCTGGCGAGCCTTGGCAAAGAATTTCGAGGCCTGCATTAACAATTTGCATGTTCATCGGGTTTTACCCCTGAAATATTTTATTTAAAAATAGACAAACTGGTTGGTCCGCATAAACGAACAGGCCACTGTATCGTACAATAACCTCATATCACCAACTAGCGACTTGTTAAACAACGGCTAAAAGATCAGTTTATACAGAAATGGTTCCCAGAAATAAAATATTTTCTCCTTGAAGTAAATTTTTCACTGTAGGTGTATTTTATATGAATCATGTCTGTGTATTATATCGTAAATATTAAACAGTTAACCGTTAGGTAATACACACAGCGACGGCCTATCGTTAAGGTTTTCTATTATACAACCATACCGTGATAGTATTCTTTTGTTCTTTACGTTAATCAATAAGTTTTACTTTTCCCGCATTTTTATCTAGTTCACTCAACTCCCACTGGACAAGTATGGCTTCAGTTCACTCAACTCCCACTGGACAAGTATGGCTTCAAACCTATTACCAGATCAGAGAAAACAATTGCCCGCTCTGGGAAATATCGCGAGATGTTGATATCCAGGTTACTTGATTGCTTTTCTACTCTCTATTATACTTTTACTCGAAAATACATGAGAGCAGCCTAGCGGAGAGAAATTGTACTACATGTACGGCAGGTAATCCAGTTTTGGGTGTTGGAAGAAAGCCGGAGTAACCGGAGAAAAAACACCGACCTGCGGACAGTACCTGGCGACTGTCCCACGTAGGACTCGAACTCGCGAGGGCTTGTGATCGTAGACGGTCAGATGCCTTAACCATTCGGCTATATGAACGTTTGTAAATCATTCCTCATTAAGATGAGGAAACAAACAAAAACAAATGCCGATGGTACAATGTGCATCTCCAAAAGTCAAAGTTTGATATCATTTATTATGAATTTTAAGGAAATTGCTTCAATGAAAAACGTCAGGCCCTTATAGTGTTTGTACCAACTTAATGTACTTTTCCCCATGGCTTAAATGTAAACTTCTAATAGTGACATAGAATTGGCATAAATCAGGCTTTCGCGAAGAAAAGTCTATAATATCCCCTGCTTGGATTTTGGACCAGCTTAATGTACTTTTCTAAAAGCCGTAGGCGGAGGGCAATGGTTCTTTTCGCCTCACAAATTATTTCAGACTTTTGCCCGCTCATGCGTTGAGTAAGTATATACTATGACCTAGCGTGAACACTGCCTATATATAACTATAAATATCAACTGAGTCGTTCCGGTAGATTTACAAGTGTAAACACGATTACTTCATCTTGTGGGGGGAAACATGAATATTCATAAACATGCATGAGCGTTGTTGTATAAGCCGTTCCTGCGCGAAGATTAGTTTTATGAATATTGGAGATATATGTTATTTTTGAAGAAAAAATACCTGGCACTGATTTATTGTTGTGTTTAATTGATAGGTGTGCACGATTTAGAAGCCTCATTAATAACCACGCGTGTAGCAAAACTGAACCTCTAATGCAGTTTAAATGTTCGCGAGTACACACAGCATTGATAAAGTCCAGCAGTAGGAGTTTGACGTTCATTAATGTCAAGTGATAATATATATTTATATCAGGAACATTTGTGATAAAATATTTTTTTTTATTTGTAAAATAATAACAGCAATAACTGTAGATAGACACACTATTCCCAAATGGATTTGACTGCAGCTGTATAAAACTTGGGTCGTTCGGTGCATAAAACCATTGATAAGTTGTTATAACTTGTGCCTAATCCCTTGTCTAATTTTGGCAATAAATATGTTTAAACTAAGATGTCCCTCATGTTCGAACTACGTTGTACATATTCCATTTGCTTCCTCTTTCTTTAAAACCGACATTATAACAGGAGAATTCATCTAAAAATGTCCTTTATGCCTTTTCGTGCGGATTGTCGTGATTCTCTGGTAACGCGAGATTTCACGAAAGCCGAATTCGCCAACAAGGGGGGTAGATGCCATTAACTTCAATTATAACCTACGTCAAAAATCTATCGAAGCTAACATACCTCCGTACTTCAGATACACAAGTACCCGAATCATTTGTTACAGATATTCTGAACCGCAGTTGCTTCCAAGCTTTTCCACAACAAGCAAACACTACGACAGAATAATTTAAATGAATTTAGCACAACCCTTTCGGTAAGTTCTTTTGCTATATCCCCATACAATTATGGTCCACTTTCGTAGAAGACAATACCAATCGTTGGGCAAAACACGGTTAATCGAATTCAATTTACAGAGTGGGCTAAATTTATATAAAATCCACCTATCTGAAAAAGGTTTTGCAGCTTGGAATCTAAAATGAGAAGTCTGCATTCCGTGATTTCAATGTCCAATTTAAATCAACAACTGGCAGACCACGTATCTGATACCTTGATCATTATCTTCAAACATGTTTTCAATGCTTACTTGTAAAAACAAAAGCAGACTGGCTCGATAACCATAGAAACCCTGCTTCAATATTTTTCGAAAGACGAACGACTTGCTAACCATGCATCAATATTACATTATCTCCAAAAACAGGTAAATGATGGACATGATATGTATCATTGAATCAAGGTCATAGTTATTTTGTTACCCTGTAAACGTCAAAGTGTAATAGACAGAATTTGGATTTGTTTTTAAGAATTCCAAACACACGTACCTGATTCATCTACATTACATATCCAGCACACACGCAGGCATACGCGCATAGGGAGAAATTAGCTATGAGGCATATAACTAGTAGTTAGCGCCTGATAAGGCAGCTCCTGCGAATTCCTGAAAAATGTATTGATTAACTTAAATACTAATTGTATTAATTGTATGTCTATGTATTGTAAAGCGCTTTAGGGTGGCTTATGTTAGCTAGATAGGGCGCTATATCAAATGTTGTACATTATTATTATTATTATTATATTAATCTAACATTTTCTTAACTATCTGTCCCTATGAAGTATCTCTACATGTTCACCTGTAAGCCCAGATCCAAGATTTAGACTGATTTATATTATGGAAAAATCTCTTAAGCTCATAATAGGTTGCACTATATTATTAAATCATTTGAATACATACACACTATAATCAGTACATAAAGCTACCTTCTGTATATTTTTTTCAGGTTGATAGCAGGTGCCTGTTGTTCCTTCTCAGTGACCCCAAATCTCTTGGCTCTTTCAAGTCTTTTCTTTTTCTCTGTCTGAAAAAAAAATAATAGAAAATGTAACGCCATACATGAATTGGAATGAGGTGAACACTTTTGTTCAAATATGAACTACTGCCGCATCACAAGTACGGTAGATCAGACATGAGTAACCCAATAATGGCAACTACAATGTCTCCATCCATTTTACACAAGTACTGAGAGACATGTTTATTACTGACAGAGTAAACCTACCCTGGCCTAAGTAAGGATCATAAACAAGAGGCCCAGAGGGCCTGTATCGCTCACCTGGATATTTAAACATTGTTGAGGTTAGGTGAGCTAAAAACTTATAAGTTTAGTTTCAAAGTTTATGACAGCTCCATGAGTTCAGAGCTAGACAGGAAGTGTAGATATAGGAATAAATCAATTTAAAACTAACCTTGGTAAATAATGTCCATGCTTCAAATAGCTTTTACACAATTTTCCTTTTGAAATATATACGTTTACATGATTACCTTTCTTACATAGAATCTAAGATAGTAATATACTTAAGTCTCAGAATTTTGCTCTTCTGAATTTTCTGTAATGAAAATACCATCTATTCTCCTCCAAATCCTAGAATAGATGGGATTATAATTGTCATGTGTATGCTTTGACATAAATATAGCTTGTTTCCAAACAACCATGCTACACTTTGCCATCTTAATTGTCTGTGACAAAGATTGTCTTCAGACAGCCACGCTACATTAAATCTATACATACCTTGTCTGTGACGTCTACACCAGTAATGAAATCCCCTTCTCTATTTTTATATACCCTAGTGTGTGCCTGAAATTGAAAACAATAACATCATATATATATATATAGTGTTTAAACTAATACAGGTATATTGTTACATTTTTTTAAAAATCTCCACTGGAAGTCACAATTAAGGAACATCATTGCCTGATCATGTAGCAACAGATCCTAAGTAAATGTTGTCTGTGATGACTGAATGCTGTTTTGTACAGAATTGCTTAGTGTCATCAGAACAGCGTTTATTATTTATTATACATACAGTATGCAATTTGTGTATTTGAAGAAAATTGAAGTTTGTGTTACAATTTTTGCATCTACTCCTTTTTAGGAGGTACAAGTTCATGTGTATGTATTAGTCAATGGGGAATTTTGAAATCATAGCCCAAATTGGCTTATCTACATTTATCAAGATTTGAGAGCAATGTGATTTTTCACTCCAGAAGTAGCATAACTTCATGTCCAACCATTGTATGCATAAGGGGCAGATCTCAACTGTTTCTGTTATGACTGTGTGGCTAATTCTCATTGGGTGGGGCTGGACCAAGAACCAATCCTGGAACCTGTTCCTTTCTTCATGCCCAGCAATTGTAGTTATAAAGTAGGAATCTAAACAGTTTCCATGTCATAATCGATGGACCAAAATCTCCCTGGGTGAGGCCGGACCCTGAGGCCAATCCTGGCTACATGGATAAATGGATATATGTATTTTTCTAGATTCTAGAAACAGATGTTTGACTCTTCTGGCCGAACATGTATATATGGTTGGTTATGGAATAGGGATCACAACCATTTCTGTGTTATGATCAAGGAACTCATGTAGGTCCCCTGGCCGGGTGGAATTGACCCAGAGGCTATACTGGTATCATGGATGTACTTCTCTCTTCATGCCCAGCAAAAATATGTAGCTTTAGGTGAGGGTCTTGGCTATTTCAAAGATAAAGCCCATAAAAGTCCTAAAGGTGGGGTTGGAACCCAGACTATATGTTTATGGAGTGGAGATCACAGCCATTTCTGTGTTATGGTCCAGAGATTAAGTCCCAATGGGTGTGACCTGACCCAGGGGCTTATACTGGTAGCATGCATGGATGTATTTGTCTCCCAATGATCAGCAAAAATATAAAGCTTTAGGTGAGGATCTTTGATTGGCTATTGCCAAATATATACTCCTTTAATTTGGCCCTTTGGATAAGCTGTGTACTAATAATTATAAATATACAACAAATCGTCTTTGTGATTAATCCACCATAAACCCATCCTGGGGTACTTTAATCTGGACCATGTTCTCTCCCCAATCTAAGTACTGTTCAATCTCCTGCAAAGGCTAAATTGATGGTGTCAATTCAAGGTAAATATATAGGAATGCACAGGTAGAAGGGGTACTAGTGGAATACAAACATTTTAATATCTGGTCGTTTCAGTACTTCTATAGGATTTTTTGAGTACTTTCCAAATGTCTTTTCAATATACATTAAAACAATTTTTTAGCATGTCTTTGACTATTGTTTCACCACTGTAGACCATCATGGACTCATCCGGGGGATCCAGATCAATACATAGTAGAGTCTACTAAAGTTGTATAGGGGTGAAAGGGTTAAAGTGCATTTTGTGTTCTTCGTGTCGCTGATTTTATATTTTAAATAACCTATTTTTAGGTACTGAAACTACCAAATACTGAAACATGTAGAATTTTTTCGAGCGTCTGGAGAACATTCATTTGAGCAAACACTCTGCCGATTGAGCCATATAGCTGCAAAGACCTATATTAAATAGCTGTATTGACCTATCCGAAATAAGTCTTTTGAGCTATTTTCATGTGATTTTCTTTTTTAAGGAAAATGAAATAAAGTCGCTGTTAAAAGAATATTTTATCATTAGGTTGATAACAAAAGACATTAAATATAAGCATTCTTTTTAAAAAATAATGATTTTTAAAAAATCGGAAATTTTACATTTATGAAAAATGAAAATTAACATCTAACTGTATTTTTTGTAGTAAACATTACCATAAACCTTAATGTTTAATGCGACTTTGCTTTAATTTAATGAAAATTGAAATCTGAGAGAATATAGCTCAATACAGCTTTAATTTATAGGTGAAAATATAGCTATACTGTTTAGTACAGTATAGCTCAATCGGCAGAGTGTACTGGACCTGTTTAATACTGGACAAACATCATAACTCATCATCATCATCTCTTCCTGGACAGGAGCTGACCCTAAGGGTAAATAAAAGCAAAAAACAGTTTCTAATTATCGCATACAACGAAGCAACCATCTGCGTAAATCACCTTTGTGAGTGCTCGAGTTTTGTTTTTCTCGTTCCTGCCAAGGTTTCCCAGACGGACATTGAATTCGACCTCATTATCATCGCTGTCATCACTGGCGTTGTATCTGTTGTCGTCTAAGTCTTCCTCTTCGTGAATAGAAACGATGTCAGCATTTTCATCATCCGATTCTGTGTTATCTATGCAGATTTTCAGGTTTGGAAACTTATCGGCATCCGCCATGTTTCAATACCCAAACGATTCCGGTTTGGAAATTAGCCACGCTAGATTTGTAACGACAATTTTGATTGGCTGTTTTGAATGACAAATATTTCGGACTTCTCTATAGCTAGTCCAATTTTGAAGAAGAAGTCAGGTGAATACCGAGTGACCAACAATGGCGAGCTCCATTGCAGCTGTTGGAACAAGCATCTCAGTAAGTTGTTTTTTGTTTATATCGCCTTTATGTTAAATTTCCACCGCTACATTGTGATTGATTTAAACATTCTTGGTTATTCATTTTTCATGGTCATGTACATTTGGTGTCCAAAAATGCACACAAGGGGCAAAATACCCACACAAGATCATTTTCCTAGAAAATATCAAAACGAAAGTGTGCCAATAAGATGCCAGTCTTATATATATATTTTCTTATTTTATTTTGCATATAATTACAGAATTCACAGTGGCATTTTTTGTGACATTGTTAGCTCTGTTTCGCCCTAAATCCCGTTCGCAGTCGTTTCGCCCTAAATCTTGCCCGAGTTTCCTCTGAAACCAAACTTTATACAGGTCCAGTACACTCTGCCGATTGAGCTATATATAGCTGTAAAGACCTTGGGGTGTTCCCTGTACGCATACATCTTTAGGACAATAGGTAGAAACATCAAAGGGAGGGTATTTATAGTTTGTATCATATATGTACTACATTCAACTGAGATATCTTACCTGTAGATCTACCTGTGATTTTACAGGTAAAAAGTAATTTGCCCTGCATAAGGTTCCAAAGAATGTGAAAGAGTGAGAACAGTGATATACATACATTTTAGTTTTCATTTATATAAATACCATGCATAGGGAAAATATTACTTCTAAATACTCTGATGTATTCAATAAAAAAGATATTAAATAATGAAACTTAATCAGTACATTACAAAGTTGTTCGTTGCATAAAGGAACTCACATATTAAAAGGGGAAAAAACTAGGCTTCATCTTACTAATATAGAGCACTATGAATTATTAAGAAGTTATTTACATGGGGTACAATACAGTCATCTGCCTTTTGCTGGTGGAAATAAAATAACAGTAAGAATAATGCTGTCTAAGATCATGCATATGTTTGCTTCAATATGTTTTGTCAAATCATAAAAATGTAACAAGACAATAATAAACTGTCTGGTCGCCAGTGATCGACCCTGTCCAGTTCTGTTAAATAATACATGTTAGTACACGTTTTTCTTTATATTTCTCTGTTTTGTAGATACGTTTGAAAAACCTTGCTGTCAAATCCATTGCCCAGAGATGTGTAGAAGTGGATTCCATCATCCAGTCAACAGGAGGGAAGGTTTGCTGGTCTTTTATTAATAATATTTTCAATCTGAGAAAAATATTTTTGTTCTGATTTTGAAACTTTTTATGATATATGCATTAAAAGCCCTATTAGATAAACAGAAACACTGAAAACTTACGGTATATAAGTCTTATACTGTTAGGAAAGTACGATTTCAAGCATATCTATTAAATCAACAATGAAAACATTGAATTTCATAAAGTTAAGATCATGATGTATAAATGAGACCTTGTTCTGTTTGTTGTCATGTATTTATTCAACAATGAATACAGTCTGAAAAGACACATAAAAGTA